>CM028700.1:4620961-4703976 GCA_016771965.1 Brassica carinata
TCTCTACCCCATCAAACCTTTCTTACTTTTTTTAATTTATATATGCATTCTACATGTGTGTTTTGTGGAATATATGACATTGATTTTGGTATCTTTTGCGTGTGAGTTTTGTGAAAGTCTGAATTTTCCAAGACATTTTACATATCATGACCATATACAAGGTTATGTTGCCAAAAATAAAAGACCATATACAAGGGTTTAGTCACGCACGTTTGTATCAATTTCAGAATTCAATAGTATCTGTAAAGAAAACAAATCATAAAAGAACCCAGGTTATTATTACCATACTACTAGAACAAAAAAAGTGTTGGAAATTTTTTTTATTTCCCAACTTTTTTTTTAAAAAAAAGTTATTCTTGGTCAAGCTCAAGAATATGAAACTATAAAATGGGTCAACGTGCTTTGCTCGTTGATTATTGGCAACTTGTTGATCGAATATCCGAATCCCAAGCAGGAATCTTTATGATAATATAAATAAATTACTTAGCTGTTTTTCTTTTGAAAAGAAATTTCTTAGCTGTTGTGAAAATAGAAGAAGAAGCAAACCTTTAATACATCAGCATTAAACGTCTTGGTGCGTTCTCTATGTGTGTGTCATCGAGGAATCCTTTCCATGTTTAATGTTAGGCTTGGAAAGTTTCAACCATTGAACATCATTTTGACCCAAGGATGAAAGAAAAGTCGATGAAGAAAAGCAATGCAAAGAGCCAAAGACTTATAAAGTTGTTATGTCTGATTTTTTTTTACTATAAGTTGTTGTGTCTTTTATTCGTTGCAAATCACAAGAAAGACTTTTCTGTGTGCGATATGCATGTTCTGCCATACACGGAAATTGACCTTTGATTAACACATAAAGCAAACTCATTCATGCTATATATCCCCGGCCCCTAAACCTTTTTTTTCTATAAGGACATTTTCAAGAGGAATTTTATTTTGAGAATGGGTCATATTCGAAATGAAGGGTTGAGGTGTTGAGTTACTTTAACAAGAAATTTCAAATATATCTTTAATTTTTTCTATTTTACATTTTAGTCTTCAACTTTTATAAAAATAACTAAAATCATTAAAATTTTATAAATAAATGATAAATATAGAATAAAAATGTAAAACACAACATTTACAACTTATTTATAGATACTTTGGTTTCACCAAGTTATCAAATTCGTAACTTTTTTTTAAATATCAACTATAGAGAAAAGTTATGAAATAGTCCAATTGCATATACATAATATTTCTATTTTACATAATATTATATATTAATAATTTTGATTTTATTTTAACATTTAATATATCTATGAATAATAATTATATACAAAGATTTATCTGAGTATTTAAGTGACATTTAATATATCTATGAATAATAAGTATTTTAACATTTAATATATCTATGAATAATAATTGTAGGACGTAAATTTAAATTTAAGTAACATTTAATATATCTATGAATAATAAGTATTTTAACATTTAATATATCTATGAATAATAATTGTAGGACGTAAATTTAAAAGTAAAGTGTTTTGAAATAAGGTTTGAGAGTATGTCAGAGAATGAAAAATCTTAACATTTAAGGGTTTAGGACTTGTTGGAGATGTTTTAATATTTTGATTTTCTTTAATATAAGTTGTTTACCTTAAAAATAAATATTTTTTAAATTTCATTAGCAATATTTAATTATTTATAAACGTATAAATTAAATATAATTCAATGAATCACAACAACTGCATAAGATAATTGATTAAAAATATTTAACAAATATAAAACTTGCATATATTTATATTATATTATGAAACATATGAAGTACTAATTAATTAACTGAAAAGTAAAAAGACAACTTTGAATAGTTGACTAAAAATAATTTTTAAAAGAGACCAACTTTGAATACCATTATCCACATTTTTATATTTCTTTTCCTAATCATAGTTTGAATCTTCCTCTCTTTTTTTCTAGTTTCTTTTGTTCATTTTCACAGAAAAATTTAAATACTTTAAACCTGTGCTTATTGAACCACAACCACAAGAAGTGAAAATCATATTAGAACTGGATTTGAATATTCATCTTATCCAACAGAGACGAGAAATCTGGAGCTTCTGTTTTAATTTTTGTTAAGAAAGACTTTGGAGGTGAAAAAAGACAGGTCTTTATCAAAGTTGTTATCTTCTTAAAGACGAGTTTAATACAGTTTTTATAATTAAAAAGTTGTATATTTCTGTTGGTGGGGTGTTTTCTGTCTCCTACCACCTCTTTGACCTTTAATGATGGCCTCATAGTTTGGTCTGCAAAGTGACCAAAGGAGGTAAAAAAAAGAGACGATCTTGGAGATTTTACTTTTCTGGGCAACTCTGTCTGGTTGCAGAGGAAGTGACCGGAACCAATGGGGATCGTCTCGGAAGAAGAAGCCATTGATGAATTACAGGAGCTCATAGCTCAAGGTCTGACCTTTTCCCTCTTTCTGTTTCGACTTTTGATTTTCTATTTCAATAATTGTTACTGAATTGGGTAAAGTTTCTGAACAGTTGAGGAGCCACTGAAGAAAACATTTGAGGTATGTTCTGCTTCTGCTGGAGTTTGTGTATGTTCTACCTGTTCTTGGAAACGGGTCAAACCCCATTTAACATATTCAAATGATTAGATCATAGATGCATAAGATTCTTTACAAATGTCTCATTGTTAAGAATGTATACTTGATCTGTGTTTGAATCTGAAATAGTAGGTGATTCCTTAAGATTTACCATCTCTAGGTGTGAACTTGGGCGATGATGATTGTTTCTTCCATGCTCCACGCTTTGTGTTCTTATTGTTTCTTGAACTGAAATCAAGTTAAAAAGAAAACGTCTTTGTGAATCTGCAGAGAGTCCATCAGGGTTACCTGAGGGAGAACTTGAGTCGTTTTCTGAAAGCACGTGACTGGAACGTTCCCAAAGCTCATTCAATGGTATATCTATAACACCTCACTGTCTGGTTCTGAGTGACTGTTCCACAGTCTTGTCTGATTTCAGCGTTTTTATGTGATTCACTTTCAGCTTCTTGAGTGTTTGCGTTGGAGGGTGGATAATGAAATTGACTTCACACGTTTCTGCTGCAGAGCTCCTCATTATCTGTTCAGCAACGCTGTTTCCTTTCATGGACTTTGCTTTCCTGCAAGAAAGAGAATTAGAAGCTGTCATCTGGTATAACTAAAAGAGTTGTGGAAATCATATTTTTATATATGTAGATGCATACCTTGAATTAGACTTGTCGATTCCAATAACAAGCTTCTTAATGTTAAGGATGGTTATGAGGTCCTGTATAGCCTTAGCCACCGAGTCACTCTCGACCAGGATTGTCTCCACCTTCACCTGTTTCTCACTTTCTCATTTGTTAGTTTCCAATCTTGATCCACTCTTAAGTATCCAAAAAAAAAACACCAAGAGAGTGATGGGACCTTAGAAGCAGAGCAGGCTTGAAGAAACTTGTTCAATAGAGTTCTTCTCTTCTCTCTTTCCTGAGACATAAAGACTTCAAGTTGTTCCTGACTAGCCTGCTCCCTCGCTAGCCTCCCCACTACACGGAGATCATACATTTACACACATGAGTTCCAACACACAATAGATTTTAATAAACATCAGAGTCAAAGAAGTGGTAAGAGAAGGACATAGACAGACAAGGGTAAGGGATGAAGTGAGTCTCAGGGAAGACATGGATGAGGAAAAGAAGTGTAGAAGAAGAAGGGATTAGATTGTCAAGAGCCCAACGCAATGCCTCCATGCTCGAGTCTCCTTTACCAACTCCAACATATACGTTGTCTTCTCCGCTCGAAGACACTGTTCCACTGGTTCCTTCAAACGGGCTCTCTCGCACAGTCTCCAGGCTTGTCCTTCCATATCCTTCTTCATCCTCTTCCTCTTCTTCTATCTCATTGATCCTCCGTTGCATTTTCTTCTCGTTGACTTTTTTGTTGTTGTTGTTCCCTCTCTACCCCATCAAACCTTTCTTACTTTTCTTTAATTTATATATGCATTCTACATGTGTGTTTTGTGGAATATATGACATTGATTTTTGGTATCTTTTGCGTGTGAGTTTTGTGAAAGTCTGAATTTTCCAAGACATTTTACATATCATGACCATATACAAGGTTATGTTGCCAAAAAAATAAAAGACCATATACAAGGGTTTAGTCACGCACGTTTGTATCAATTTCAGAATTCAATAGTATCTGTAAAGAAAACAAATCATAAAAGAACCCAGGTTATTATTACCATACTACTAGAACAAAAAAAAAGTGTTGGAAATTTTTTTTTTTTTATTTCCCAACTTTTTTTTTAAAAAAAAGTTATTCTTGGTCAAGCTCAAGAATATGAAACTATAAAATGGGTCAACGTGCTTTGCTCGTTGATTATTGGCAACTTGTTGATCGAATATCCGAATCCCAAGCAGGAATCTTTATGATAATATAAATAAATTACTTAGCTGTTTTTTCTTTTGAAAAAGAAATTTCTTAGCTGTTGTGAAAATAGAAGAAGAAGCAAACCTTTAATACATCAGCATTAAACGTCTTGGTGCGTTCTCTATGTGTGTGTCATCGAGGAATCCTTTCCATGTTTAATGTTAGGCTTGGAAAGTTTCAACCATTGAACATCATTTTGACCCAAGGATGAAAGAAAAGTCGATGAAGAAAAGCAATGCAAAGAGCCAAAGACTTATAAAGTTGTTATGTCTGATTTTTTTTTACTATAAGTTGTTGTGTCTTTTATTCGTTGCAAATCACAAGAAAGACTTTTCTGTGTGCGATATGCATGTTCTGCCATACACGGAAATTGACCTTTGATTAACACATAAAGCAAACTCATTCATGCTATATATCCCCGGCCCCTAAACCTTTTTTTCTATAAGGACATTTTCAAGAGGAATTTTATTTTGAGAATGGGTCATATTCGAAATGAAGGGTTGAGGTGTTGAGTTACTTTAACAAGAAATTTCAAATATATCTTTAATTTTTTTCTATTTTACATTTTAGTCTTCAACTTTTATAAAAATAACTAAAATCATTAAAATTTTATAAATAAATGATAAATATAGAATAAAAATGTAAAACACAACATTTACAACTTATTTATAGATACTTTGGTTTCACCAAGTTATCAAATTCGTAACTTTTTTTTAAATATCAACTATAGAGAAAAGTTATGAAATAGTCCAATTGCATATACGTAATATTTCTATTTTACATAATATTATATATTAATAATTTTGATTTTATTTTAACATTTAATATATCTATGAATAATAATTATATACAAAGATTTATCTGAGTATTTAAGTGACATTTAATATATCTATGAATAATAAGTATTTTAACATTTAATATATCTATGAATAATAATTGTAGGACGTAAATTTAAATTTAAGTAACATTTAATATATCTATGAATAATAAGTATTTTAACATTTAATATATCTATGAATAATAATTGTAGGACGTAAATTTAAAAGTAAAGTGTTTTGAAATAAGGTTTGAGAGTATGTCAGAGAATGAAAAATCTTAACATTTAAGGGTTTAGGACTTGTTGGAGATGTTTTAATATTTTGATTTTCTTTAATATAAGTTGTTTACCTTAAAAATAAATATTTTTTAAATTTCATTAGCAATATTTAATTATTTATAAACGTATAAATTAAATATAATTCAATGAATCACAACAACTGCATAAGATAATTGATTAAAAATATTTAACAAATATAAAACTTGCATATATTTATATTATATTATGAAACATATGAAGTACTAATTAATTAACTGAAAAGTAAAAAGACAACTTTGAATAGTTGACTAAAAATAATTTTAAAAGAGACCAACTTTGAATACCATTATCCACATTTTATATTTCTTTTCCTAATCATAGTTTGAATCTTCCTCTCTTTTTTCTAGTTTCTTTTGTTCATTTTCACAGAAAAATTTAAATACTTTAAACCTGTGCTTATTGAACCACAACCACAAGAAGTGAAAATCATATTAGAACTGGATTTGAATATTCATCTTATCCAACAGAGACGAGAAATCTGGAGCTTCTGTTTTAATTTTTGTTAAGAAAGACTTTGGAGGTGAAAAAAGACAGGTCTTTATCAAAGTTGTTATCTTCTTAAAGACGAGTTTAATACAGTTTTTATAATTAAAAAGTTGTATATTTCTGTTGGTGGGGTGTTTTCTGTCTCCTACCACCTCTTTGACCTTTAATGATGGCCTCATAGTTTGGTCTGCAAAGTGACCAAAGGAGGTAAAAAAAAGAGACGATCTTGGAGATTTTACTTTTCTGGGCAACTCTGTCTGGTTGCAGAGGAAGTGACCGGAACCAATGGGGATCGTCTCGGAAGAAGAAGCCATTGATGAATTACAGGAGCTCATAGCTCAAGGTCTGACCTTTTCCCTCTTTCTGTTTCGACTTTTGATTTTCTATTTCAATAATTGTTACTGAATTGGGTAAAGTTTCTGAACAGTTGAGGAGCCACTGAAGAAAACATTTGAGGTATGTTCTGCTTCTGCTGGAGTTTGTGTATGTTCTACCTGTTCTTGGAAACGGGTCAAACCCCATTTAACATATTCAAATGATTAGATCATAGATGCATAAGATTCTTTACAAATGTCTCATTGTTAAGAATGTATACTTGATCTGTGTTTGAATCTGAAATAGTAGGTGATTCCTTAAGATTTACCATCTCTAGGTGTGAACTTGGGCGATGATGATTGTTTCTTCCATGCTCCACGCTTTGTGTTCTTATTGTTTCTTGAACTGAAATCAAGTTAAAAAGAAAACGTCTTTGTGAATCTGCAGAGAGTCCATCAGGGTTACCTGAGGGAGAACTTGAGTCGTTTTCTGAAAGCACGTGACTGGAACGTTCCCAAAGCTCATTCAATGGTATATCTATAACACCTCACTGTCTGGTTCTGAGTGACTGTTCCACAGTCTTGTCTGATTTCAGCGTTTTTATGTGATTCACTTTCAGCTTCTTGAGTGTTTGCGTTGGAGGGTGGATAATGAAATTGATAGTATCTTATCAGTGAGTTATTCCTTTCCTCTTTTCTTGGTATGTCATGTAAGCTCTGTGCTGTGTGACACTAGATCATGGCGTTTTGGTTTCTGCAGAAACCAATTGTTCCTAGTGAGTTGTATAGGGACGTACGGGATTCTCAACTCATAGGAATGTCTGGTTACACAAGAGAGGTAGGCTCCATAGCTTTTTTCTGACCAAAGCAAATCTCTTCTCAATTCTTATTTCTTAATTGGTCTTACCTTAATGCTTAGGACTTGCCTGTCTTGGCTATTGGCGTTGGCCTCAGCACATTCGACAAAGCTTCGGTATTATGCTTCCTTGTCCTAGTTTTGGCAAAGTTACACAATCAAATGGGAATATCAATGAGATGTGCTTCTCTTTGTCCACATACAGGTTCACTACTATGTCCAATCCCACATCCAAATCAATGAATACAGAGACCGTGTACTACTGGTGAGTTTATTATCAATCGGCTAAACTTTTCCTTTCGGTTTCTTTCTTGCTGTAATGTGTAAAAGCAATGTTACAGCCTTCCATGTCTAAGAAGAATGGGCGGCCAATCACCACCTGCGTCAAGGTTCTTGACATGACAGGTTTGAAGCTTTCAGCGCTGAGCCAGATTAAGGTATTGCAAGTGATAAGTAAGTTCTTGAATTCATTTTCATACACTTCTGTATAACTTGGTCTGCTCTATATTTTAATACAGTTAGTGACTATCATATCGACCATCGATGATCTAAACTATCCAGAGAAGACAAACACTTACTATGTTGTCAACGCTCCATATATATTCTCTGCCTGTTGGAAGGTAAAGCCTTTTTGTTTGTAACTCAAAGTGTTAGCTACTTAGCATACATGTATGCATGTATTTCATTCAGGTTGTAAAACCTCTTTTACACGAGAGGACGACGAAAAAAGTTCATGTGTTATCCGGCTGCGGAAAGGATGAGTTATTGAAGGTATATAATGTATTTATATGAGTTGTTCTCCTGATGATCTAGGTGTGAGATGCAATTTTTTTTCTTCTAAATCTTGTGGTTCATGTAGATTATGGACTACACATCCCTCCCACATTTCTGTAGAAGAGGAAGCTCTGGCTCATCTCACCATACTCAGAGTGTAGACTGTTTTTCTGTTGATCATCCCTTCCATCAACAGCTATACAACTATGTGAAGCACCATTACGAAACGCAGGGACAAGCAGAACCTGCAAAGCAAGGATCGTTCCACGTGGGTTTTCCTGAGCCTGAAGCTGAACGTGTTCAGATAGCCAAAACCATTGAATCTGAGCTGCACAAGTTCGAGCACTGCAATGGTTTGGGGAAGCCCATTGATGACAGAAATGCCAGTCCATAAAAAAACTTGGAAGATGATCAACCCGGAATGCTTCAGTGCCTTCAAATGGGCAAGTACTGAGCACTGAGCTCTGTGATCTCCCTAGCCATTCAAATGTAAAGTGAAGCAAAGAGAATAAAATGTTGAACTGAATGTACTCCTGGATTCATGTATAGTTTTATTTGATCCTCTTGATAATAAGACATTTGTAGCAAATTTATTTGTGGTTATGTAAAATGTTATACTGAGTCTGAAGAAATCTATCTCCCAATTTACTAAGCATCTGGGTGAGTGGGTAAAGCACTGACTGGCCTCAAACAATTCACTTGGAGTGTATCAATGTTAAGTTAAGAGAGCTGTATTGAGAAAACATTAACTGGCATTACATGTTGTGGAACAAAGGCAAAAAGCTTTAAAGCTTTAAAAGCCGTCTCACATTAATTTGGTAACAAAGACCGTTACATGTTGCAATTATCACTAAACAAACGGGTTGCTTGCTACAAAACTAACATACCCACACACATGTGCATTCTACTTTGTTCCAGGAGGATCGATCAACTTGATCTTCAACTCAATCTCACCCGATTCAACAGCGCACAGCTTCAGCCACACGCTCTGCACAACCTCTCCGTCAATGCAGCTGATTGTGCTCTCACGAGATACACAGTTGTCAGAATCAGGTAACACTTTTCTAAGCGTTGTCTCACCAGAGGAGACACGCACTATATGCCTTAGTCTGGCTACTGAGATGAGCGGTTGAAGGCTGAGAGTGGCATGACCCATCTTGTCATCTGCCTTGAACCTATCTTTATCAAACACTTCCTGCAAAGTCCCCCCACTTCAACAATCTCAGCATCGTCACCAGGATGACCAACCACAGAAGGAATAATAATTAAAAATTAAAAACATACCAACGAGAGAACTGCTGCAGGGTCTTTGAGTGTAAAGCTCAGTTCCTCATCCCACACAGGATTCAAGCAGTTGTTGATCACTTTGGTCTTGGCTGACTGGTTTTTTCAAGACAATAAAACAACATCACATTAGTCAAATGGCAGCATCCTCAAAACCATTTAACCACAACATAAAGTGCTATGTAGCAGCAATCAACATAGAGTCGATTCATTGTGGTGATCACGAAACTGACCTCATTTCCCAATTTGACAATCACGTAAGGATCACTTGACTTGAAGTCTCGGATCACCAGTTTCTTTCCTCGAATAACAGTCACCTGGAGCAGTCCTAGCGGCTCACCCATCTCAGATCTTACAAACACAACAAGCTACCAACCAACGTTAGAAGAAGCCTCTAAGCAACTTTACACTTTTCTCATGAATAAGAGAGATAAAGCAACTGTCTTTACTAGACATTCAATTGGATATGACCCAATCAAAACAAAGAGAAAGAGAAAGAATCACGGAAACCTCGAAGGAAAAATCACTTGGTTGGTTCAGCTTCTTGACACACACAAAAAAAAAAAAAAAAATCTAGGACGTAAAAATAGAAAGATTCACACTTGATATAGAAGACAATAGCGGAAACCAAGCAACCGAGAGAGATCAAATGCCGCCGCTAATCTACAGAAACAGGCACATGTATTTTAGTGAGTATGCTAAAGGAAATAAGGAATATACCTCAAAGGCTATCAGAGCTTGAGCTCAAACTTTGTGGACTGAAACAGAAACTCGAGTCTACTACCAAGAAACGGTAAAGGACAACGGACGCAGGTTTTGAGTTTACGAAATAAAATTTACCAGTCTAGAAACAAACAAGAAAAAATGCGAATGGGTTTCCTTCTATTCTTGCTTGGTAGAGATATGAAGGAGCTGAGAGAAGAGGTAAGGATGCAAAATTATTACAGTATCATTTTCTTTTTAAATGAAAAACAAATGATGTCGTAAAGAGAGATTCCACGGTCTCGAGACACGAGGTTCCAAAAGAATGTTTGACCAAAAAGCGTTAACTTAATAAACTTCCTGAGTTTTGGAGAACGTAGATGCAACGGTAAACAATTAAAATTACTGCAAAAGATTAGGTGAAACCTAATCCTTTTTTTATAAATTAATAAACTCCTAAGTCTTTCGTTAATGGTATTGGTAAAACTAAAACAGAATTGTTTATCTGCTTAAAATCAGAGTTGGTCTCTGACGACACGCTTTGACCCAGTCTATTATCTAAAGCTCTAAGTTTTTTAATTCTCCTTCTTATCTTTCGAGTCCCCCCACCCCCACACACACACATTTAATTCGAGTCCCAATAGTTTTTTAATTCTCCTTCTTATCTTTCCCTGTACTCCCGAATATTCTTACATCAAAGTGCAAAAGCAAAGACATGTTATTGTAGAATTCAAATACAGTATTACATTATGTTTGAGAACGCGACATTTAGAAGACGAACTTAACTCAACATGTCGTCGTCGAGGGGCTCGATATTTAACAATGGTCATGGAGGTTTTCCAATAAAACAAAAATAATGTAATAAGAGAATCTTCATCCCAAAATAAGAGGCAATAATATGACTTAGCTCAGTGCCGAAAATCAAGAGAAGGAATAGATACAAATCTTCAAATTGTCATAACTTTTCTGAAGTAAAATTTAAGGAATATATATGACCCACGCTATATATACTGTAGTCTAAACCAATAGCATAATGAAGAAAAATATTGTTATTTTGAAAATTCACTGAGAAATCACATTTGTAAAAAGAGCGTAGCCCTTCCTTGCCTTTGATTTCAGTTAATTATAATGGCGTTACCGAACTTCCTCTTTGTTCTCCTCGCCTTCCTCAGAAGCCTTTCTGTTTCCTTTTCTGCGTCCCAATCGAACTTAGCTCCTGAAAGGAACATTACTTAGTTTCGTAACACAGCTCTCTAATTAGTTGACAAACATATACTACGTAGTCTTTTTCAAAAAAAAAACATATACTACATATCTATGAACATCTTGTTTCTTTCTATCTACCACAAAATGTAACCCATTGCTTCCAGAGGAATCAAGTTAAGAGATTTTTTTTCATACCTTTGGCGTCCCCGTTGAGCATACATGAAAAGCCTCCATCTATTTCCTCATCTGAGTCTATGATAATACTACCCTGTTCAAACTACATAAGAATTGAATTGCAATTTTGCTCAGATTTGGGGGAAGTGAAAGCATGTGTATGTATTCATTATAGCTGACCAATGAGAAAATCCGAGCCAATCACCTGTGTACGAGTGTGTTCTGGTTTTACTTGCTTTCTTGCTGCGCCCTTCTTGAATGCGTTTTGTTCTGGTTTCACCGTCTTCCAGCCTCCCTCTTGTATCTTTGGGGATAAAGTTGTCTTTACGGTTCTGGATGATGATGCAAGCTGTGGTTGTTTCCTTTTCAGTGTAGCATTAGAAAAGACAATTCTCTGCAGCTGATAGTGCACATATGTTAATAACAGCTGATCTTGTAAGCAAAATAGAGTTCTGAAGAGAGGAAATGAGTTCAGTGAAACAGAGTTAGCTACATTTGCTGCTGGTCCGTACTGCTCAGGCAAGTTTTCCTTTGCCTGTTTGTGTTGAACAAAAGCCACATTAATTGCTGAAATTTTTGGATTAAAAACGAAAGAGATGGAAAGTAGGAGAAGAAGACCTTCACTTGAGGTGCTCTTGGAGCATGAGCTATCGGCTGAGGCTTCTTCGAGCTAGCCAACACCTATAAGAGAATTTGGTATTGGGAATCAAAGCATTACATATGACAGAACTCTCAGAGGTATAGAATCCAGAGTTACCTTGGCCTTGGCTGCTGGACCCCGCTGTTCAGGCAGGTTTTCCTTAGCCTGATGTTTAATAAAGTTAACATTAATTGCTGAAATTTGCACCTAAAAGATGGAAAACATGGAAAGCAAAAGACCTTTACTTGTGGTGCTGCTTGAGCCTGGACTAGTTCCTCAGCCATCTCCAAGCTAGACAAAGCCTGTAAGAGATTTGGTTATGAGAATTAAAGCATTACATGTCCTCGCAAATATACAGAACGACAAAATTCAATATGATAAGACTCCGGCTCCGCTGAGATATAGACCAAATACTTGAAAGTTGAAACTTTGCTTTATAATTCTCATGTCGAACCTGAGACTCTTTGGTGAACATGCGGCAGATTTCCCCTTGCATTTTCTGCAGAGCGGATTCTACTTGTTCTGGGATAGCTGCTAGCATCAGAATTATATTTTGTAACTTCTCTTCATTGGGACCTTTGCTTAGTTCCTCCAATATCGATTTAACACCTTCATCAAGACTAGCTTTAAAATTTGCTTGCTCCTTTATCTGCTTCCCAATTAATCATTTTAATAAGCTTATATTATTAGTATAAGGTCACTAAAGCAACAGAAAAAAACTGCAAATATTTGGTTCTACCAGCTGCTGAAGTAAAGTGTCTTGGAGAATCAACTTTTGCTGTGTGCGTTCAGCTGTAGTAAACACATGAAAGTATAAAGTTAGCTAAGTATCTATTGAGACCTTTACATCAAGTATGGATGAAGTAGGAGTCGTTCCTCAAATGGAATGCTCTTCAACAGATGATAAACTATTGGAGCAAACAATCGCAATAAGTGAATTACTCATGACAATATCACGTTTGTAAAGAACAAGATTAGCATTAGAGAGCATTGGTAAGAGAAATCGTATGGTCAAGCAATGAAAATCAAAGGTTATACGCTTTCCTAACCCGCTTGGTCTGTTTCTATTCCACTGGTTGGCGCATACTTTGAGAACAGATAGAATTTGACATTTTCAAATATTCGTGTATATAAAAGAAACAAAATATCATAGAACTCACTTTCAAGTAATACTTCTTTAGTCCCTCTGTTGGCTTGCATGATATCACTCTGAATTGAATCCAACATCATCACAAACTTGTTCATTGAAGTTTCCATCATCCGGAAGCGTCGCTCAAATTCTTCACTGAGTTGAGCTACTCAGTGACGAAAGGAAGAAAAGGTGAATCGTATTAGGGGCCACCCAGTGACAAAAAAAATGGAATGTATTTCCAAGCTATATCGTTAAACTCAAAGGTTATTAAGTAGTCAAAGGAAACTTACATTTAGACTCTCCGACAGAGTCAGAACTCCATCTTCTCGGAAGACCGCTAGAAGGTCTATACGCAACAAGCTGACTATCATCTCGTCTTTGATTAATTGGGGGCAAGCAACTAACCTTCTTCAAAGAGTCTCGTTCTTGTGAACTAAATCTCTGTACAGAAAAGAAGATACAACACTCAAGACTCACTGTTCTTATTCAGAAGAAGAAACGGTTTACAATATGAAAAAACAAAGTCCCCCTGACGTTAGTTTCTAACCTGATCGCTTATCAGAAGCTCTTCGACTGAACCCTGAGTTCTCTGAGAAAAACAACCACGCTGAGAGTATGACGAAGGTCCCTGTGAGAACGACTGCTGCGACTGCTGTGATCGAAGCTGCTGCGACTGCTGTGATCGCGATGCCTGTGGTTCAGACGGTCCAATACTCGATCCCCTGCTACATAGAGAATCCACACAGAGAGATAAACGCGAATCGAAGTAGCACAATCATTAGCCAACACGCAAAACGATAATGAATTCAATCTATCCTCATCTAAAATCTAATGGATTCTCATGGAAAATTATAAATCAGATTGTATTACTTAGATCGAGGAAGAAACTCCAGAAAAAGATCATCGAAACTCGTCTCCAGCACAAACTAAGCAAATCCGTTCCGGAAAAAGGAGACGTAAGAATCCAAATAATCCTTAAACAGTGGGACTCGATGTGTACTCTCTTCAAATCGAGTTCTCTAACTGTTCCCTGTGTGATACTCTCGTGAACCAGATGACGAGTAGAAGCGGGATCATACCTTAGATTAGGAGGAAACACGGAGATTGATTTCAGATCGCAGGCTTTGTTGATATTCATCTTCATCGGTAGGATCCAACTCGTAGACGAAGAAGAAGCTGTTCTTCAAGTACTCGCCAACGATCAAGCGATAACAGAGAGGGGAGAGAGAACCCAAACTGGATTTGAATTTTGAAAAGATCCGAGAGAGTATCGAGTGTGGCGGAAACCGGGAAAGATATTTATTTATTTTTGCCGTTCGGAGACGATCTTTATGCATTGACAAAGCCCAATGGCCCATGGGCCTTTTCAATTGATTTTTAAAAACTTTCAGGGAAAAGGAAAGAAGCATAGCAATTTAGGGTAATACTCTAGTTACTCGCCTTACATTCGCCCTACTTGATTTGTACCCGTCTTGAAAATCAAGTACTCGATGTTGTCAAGTCAATTAACAAGTAGACAATTTTCATTACTTGTAAAACCAAATCAATTATCAAATATCATTATTATTTTTAGTAATTGTCTCGTTACTTGTCCGGTACTTGCTCTATTACTTGCTATTTGTTACATAATCTATTAAATACTTTATTCATATTTTTATTTTCTTTTATTTGCGTTTAGGATTGGACAAAAATACTCATTATTCTACTTATAAGTGTTATTTGTTTCGTATCTATCTTGATTTTAAATACTCATCGTCATCTAATCAAATATGGACTAGAGTTGAGAATTTAAATCTGTGGGTCTCATCTTATTTAACCCTTGTATACAGATTTACTGATTTAAAAATTTTGAATTATAGATATGAATACAAACAAAAATTAATTTCTGCAAGTTGAATATAGATCGGTCTAATTTGAACTTTAGGTATCCGTCAACTCGTAAATTTATTTAAAATGTATTCTGAAAAAGAAAATTTCCTTGAAAAGTATAAGAGTACAGTATCTATTTTGTTAAATATATAATTATGTTATTTTCAAAAATAAATAATTAAAATATAATTAAGATAGTTATTTTTGAAAAATTAAAATTATCCACGATCTTACAGATTATCCACAAATTAATTATTTTATTTTTTTCTGATTATGTAAGTAAAATTTTTAAATCAAAAAAATGTTTGACTTGCAGAGGGACAGATTTGATTTTCAAGCATTGTGTGGAACGTGACCTGGTCATTATGTGGAACGGGAACTTCTCTCATCAGTACGGGTTTAAATTAGAAAAGTAATATGAAAACGCATAGGCCAACAATAATGTGCAATACCTACAAGGCTACAACACAAGAAGCGTAGAAGAAGAAAGTAGCAACGTATTGAGTTATCGTTTAAAGGGAATGAAAGGTGTCGAGATTCTACAGAAGAAAACATGAAACAGCCATGCCTACAAATTAACACACAGAGAGAGACTACAACACATGAGCAAATAAGAGTATCTGGAGGAGCTTCTTTTTGCCTATCGTCCATTCCATCATGGTGGTTAGAACAACTATATGTATCACTTCTAACTCTATGAATCTCAACATCTTCTTTTTACCAAAGATAATACACACCAATACTAGTTGAGGCCAAACACGGCAACTTCTTTGGTGTATTTATTCTACATTATGGCATGCAGCACCTATGCTGCTTTTCTCGAGCTTGACTTGGCCACTTTACTTTTCCACGCTCCCTGCACATCCCATTCAAACACACACATATCAGAACCCAGAAACATTCTACTCATCTCTCTGTCAAAGCTAGTCGTAAGTTTTTAAGAGAAAAGGTAGGTAGAGAGATACCAGAGTCTCATTGTCAGAAGCCTCATCATCTCCGGCTTCTTCTTCGGCTTCCGTCTCCATCTCATTGTTTTCTTGTTTCTCCTCAGAATCTGACTTGTCAACAGCAGTTTCTTTCTCCTCAGAGTCTCCACTCGACTCTGCGTTTGCCTCCTGTAAATCAGCTTCCTCCTCATCCTCGCCTTCTTTCCGTGACTTTCCTTCGGATTCTGATTTCTCTTGGTCGGCCTCCTCACCGTATTTCGGGTCCTCTGCCATCTGCTCCGTGGATGATTCCATTTTCTCTTCACTTGTTTTTTCAGCAACTTTACCGACTGCATTATTTCAAAATATATTAACTTAGAAACAGAAAGAACATTGCATTGTGCATTGTGTAATGAGATTATAAAACACTGTTTATGTATGTATACGTGCATGAAAGGATTTGAAGTGGGAAGAGGAAACAAAATTGAGCATGGAAATGGAAAAGTAGTTCAATGGAGCTTACCTCCAGAAGATCGGTTTTTCTTGGTTCTCATCTTTGGTTTCTCATCTTCTAAAGATAGATCACTAGTTGTGCCTTCCGGGTCCTTACGTTTTATGTTTTTCTTCGGAGTTCTTTTCCCTTTTGGCCTAGTTAAGACAACAGTAAGGAAAAAAATAAAGGTTTAACACGAACGCAGAAGATACGTAAAAAGATAAACAAAAAGTAAACGAATGATTTAGACTTCTAATGACACAATTTCACTTACGTAGTAGGAATTGGGTCATCGTCCCTCTGTGAGACATATCTATTCTTACGTTTACTTTCAGAAGATCTAAAGCAAGAAGGCAATGGAACAAGATAGCTGTGTCAGAAGACTAAAGAACACAACGAGACCGGACTACAGAGAGAAACATTGCCTTAAGTTGCAGAGTGAAAGTCTTACCCCTTTTTATTAGAACTTCGCTTTGATGCACTGGACTTCTGCAGAAGGTAGAAATAGTGAAAGGATATTTATCAAGCAACGCAACGGCGGCCGTATAGAAATAGTAAAGATGGATCAACAAATGACAACAGAACCCAAAAAGCAGAAAATCTCAGAACCTTAGCGGGCTTTCCTGGCGTCTCTATGAGTTCCCACTGTTCTTTATCTAGGCGTAGAACTTCGACATCTCCATCCTCATAAAGTATCTGCGATATCACAACGACAGAGTTGGATAGACCAACTAACCCAAGAAAAAGACAACAATTCAAGGCTTACCACATGTTTCTTTTTTGTGGAATCATATGACTTCACTGTGCCTTCATAAAACCTATTGATTACACCAAGATGCAACTTCTGGTAAGAAAATTCAGGAAAATAATACAACACTTTGCTGGAAATGAATGAACTAATTCCTTCAGACTGTGCCTTTGCATGGCTGTCCAACTAATATGCGACAACAACTCTTGTACCATTTTAAGGACTTCAAGTAATAGTACAACGAGATCACGTTTTCACTATCAATCCAAGAAAAAGTAAGTACTAAGAAAGTGTTTACCGTTTATCCATAGGCCACCAAACTTCTATTCTGCAACCGATGAGTTCATCAGTAGCCATTTTCTTTTCTGTAGTGGAGCACTGCACGAAAAATCAGGTCAGTCTATAAATATTTGTTATCACTTATAATAATTTCAGTTTTTTATAAAGTGAATTTCAGTTTTTTATAAAGTGACACTAATAAACATCAATGGAAGGTAAACCTCCGCACCTTAGCCAGTCCGGTGATGCCTTTTCTTTTCCGCTTCATCATTGATCCAGAGGTAGACTTCAGTCTATCGCCATTTTCTGCTGACTTACTCTGCTTCCATTTAAAAGAAAAATTTCAGAATAAAAAACTGAATTTGATTGCAGATAATAAATAAGCGGTTTGTAACTATTGGTGATTTTTACCCTTTCACCATCTTCGCTTTGATTTTCCGGATCAGTGAGACCCCAGTCAGATTCTGAGTTCTTTAATTTTGCTGAGAAGCTTTTCTTTCTCTTTCGGGAAGATCTGCTTTTTCCCCTGTCCGAGTCCGAGGAGATATTTGCGTCCATATCTCTCTCTTCGAGCAACTCTTCTTTAGAAGCTTTCAGCGGACTACTGCTTGAGAACTTGAAAGGACTGTGTCCCGAAGATGATCTCCGGCGTTTAGGGACTGAAACTACTGACGTGGAATTCCCCGCACTCCTTTTGTTAGCCTTCTGATCACTAGGAGATGTGTCTGCTCTCTCGACAGGGGAATGTGTGTGTCCATTAGTGGATTCGAATTTATCCAGCATTAAGTGATCCAGATTTATCTCCCTCACCATTTTCAAAACATCGACATCCTCCTTTTTACCATTCTCATCATCCTCAGCCGGAACAGATTTGGTCTTTTTTCCCTTTCTGCTCTGAGCTCTCAAACGCTCTACAATTTTACCCAGAGGAAGTTCATTCCCATCACTATCTTCATTATCCATTTCCTCATTCTCTGAAGTTTGGGGTATCACCTGAAACAAGGACATGTATAAATCAATACAAAAATCACTAGACAACTACACTGCAATTGAGTTTTAAGATTGAATAACATACAGATGAATCAGCATGACTCTCCAACATAAGCGAGCTGAAGTGTGCCAAGACGGTTTCATCAGCTAGCCACAATGTCTCTTCACCAACCTGTTTGTAAGAAAATGCAATGGGTTAGCAAACACAAACCAGTACAAAGTATGAGACTAAACAGAGTAAATATATAAGAAAAGACTAGACAGTTCAGATCGCCACAGATTACTTGAAGCAAGCTCATCATGAAATAAAAAATCTAAACCACGGACAAGTTCTTGATTCTTACCTGAGACTTGTCACCTTCATTTTTTTCAGAAGGTTTGTACAGCGTTGGAGGCAGCGATACTGGCGTGAATTCCCCTTGTAGATCGAGCTCTTTCTGAGTTAAGTGTTTAATTATTGACAGCCCAAGCTCGCAGATAGCATGTGAGTTCTGTTAACATAAATTATGAGAATGTCAAGTCCATGGCACCATGACAGGGGCAAGTTATTAAAAATAGTCAAGGAAAGGTTTTACCAACCTTTGACTTTGTTGCATCAGTGACATCTTCTGACTGTTTTATACTACGGAAGATAGAGATAATGGTGGGAACGCACTCATGTTCCTTGTCACTATCTTCAGCCTTCCCATCTTCCTCTTTATGGAGGAACATTGAAATGATCAAGTGTAATTGTCTGAAATATACGATCAGAAATAGAAGTACAAAATATTAACGAAAGATATCGCCAATGTCATAGTAATTGGCAAATCAAAAATATTTTTACCGATATATCATTTCATATTCCTCCACATCCTTGCATTTCTGGACGTCTGGACAAGAAAGATGTGCAAGTGCGTGAACCAGATAAGGAAGGATATGTTGAGGGTAGGGAGAAACTGAATTTGCATCAGTCTGCGGAGAGACTTTCCTCACTTTTGTTTGGTAAGAATGTTGAATTATATCAGCTAGGTTCTGTTTTTCCTGTTATGCCAATCCATACGCATAGTTTAGTTAGTTAGATTAACAACATTCTCAACTCATAAACATCGTATATGTGTTTTTAAGTAAAGGGAGATAGCATTACCTCCTCTGATGCAAGAACATTTGATCCAGTGATATCAAATAAGAATGAACATGCATACTTTGTCTCCAAAATCCGATCCTTTACATACTGATGAACTTTCCCTAGAAATATTTTCTTAGCCATAGGAAATGATATCTACATGAGAGGTTAAGAAAACTTGTTAAAACAGAACGTCGATCAGATGTAGGATTGGCTTGAAAGGTGCAAATCGAAAAAAAAAAACAAATTGAAGGAAGGTACCTCAGGGGTCTTTAGTGTTAAGTGGAAGATATCAACCGGGATCTTATCGTCCCAGTGCCTAGAAAGGCGAATAACTGCCTTAGCAGCAGCAAGTTTCAAATGGGCCTTGTCAACAGAACTGTAAAATGTCGAGCGTGAGTGTCTCCAGTTTTTTACAGTAAATAACATCTTAGCATGTTTAGCACTAATGTTTTCGAACCTTGATTCTATATCTTCAGATACTTCTCCGAAGGAAAGAATGTTTTTTAGTAATTCAAGAAGGTCATCAACACCCGTACGTAGATGTGCATCCTTTAAAGGCAAGTAACTCTTAACCAACGTCTTGATCCCATAAATCTATTTTAAGAAACAAAAAAAAATTAAAATTAAATGGACAATAGAGAAATAACTTTATCAACTTTGACATAAGGTCATTTCCTAGTATAATTCAGGAATCAGTTATATGAAAATGTTCGACAGATACCAACCTTAAGTTGACATATCTCACTTTTGTCATCCCAGGATAACTTATTTTCGTCTTCATCTACCTGCAAAGGGTTTAAGTGTCTCCAATAAGAAAATGAAAAGAAAACTGGAAAGAAAGATGGTGAGGTTTCACAGAAAACAAAACATCAGTAACACATACACTTTCGCTTTTGAGGATTTTGTCTCTAATAAACTCAACGACTTCGGTTTCTCTAGTCTCAAAGACCGGCATCGCAATCTGAGCTATGCATCCAAGACTCTGAAGAACGGACGGCTGATATCTCTTGTCATCCAGCATGTCCACGAGACTCTGCAAATTACAATTCCTCAATTCCACAACTCCATATAAACTATATCTTAGCAATTATTTTAAGCAAGAGATCATTGAGAAAACAGAATTGCCACCTTGTATAGAACAGAGAGCGACTTCAAGCCATCATCTTTTGTAATTGATGCTAGTGCATGCACAGCATACTTAGCCTGCTTACGGTTACCTTCTACGCACATTCTCTCCAGTAACAGGTCCACGGAACTTTACATAGACAATAGGAGAATTATTATCAATCAGAAAAAGCAGGAACATAACAAATGACGTGAACTCCATGCTGGATATATATATCGGAAGAGTTCAGACTTTCACCTCGCTGAAACAATGAGATTCTCCCGAATAGTACCACCTGCCTTCGCCAGAATTTTTAGAGCACCTTCCTTTATAATTTCATCATCATCTTTAAGGAAACCTATCAGTTCTTCTTCAGCACCGTCAAACAGTGATGGGCAGAAACTTGCGAGAAGCTACAATTAATGCACAAGTATCAGTTTGGTGTATCTAGTTATAAGTAAAAGAAAAAAAAAGAACACGAGCATGGGATGTAATCGGCAATTACAGATGCTGCAAAAAATCCTCACGAAAAGCTAGTAAATATCAAAAAAATGCCAGGCAAGTGATTACCCCTAAGAAGTCCATGCAAGATTGAATTCCTGAACTAGTTTTAGCAGACTTTCTAGCAGAGACTTCCGCTAATATCTCTTTAACATATTCTTTGCTGAATAGCAGATAAGAACATTTGATGGAGAGAGTGCCGAGAAACTCATAGAGAGAATGCTTTTCAGAAAGTATTTTAAGCATATCATCCTGCACACAAATTAAAACCACAACCAAGTTGTAAGCTTACTGAAAATTCATCTTAATTTACTTACAAACTTCTCGTTATTCTCACCCGAATCTTGGACGCTTGCATTATGCTAGTGTTGGGATCAAGCAGATTATTCAAAATCTTCCATATATTAGCATCTTTCAGTTGATCAAGAATCAAAAAGTTCTGTTCGGCCTTTGCGGGATCAGAAAATGCACGTGACATAACTCTGAATCCAAATAAGATCTTTTTCTGCATCTCAGGAGAGTCAGCACTCTGCATTGAACATAAGGTTACAGCTGATGAAAATAAAAGCAAAAAAAAATCCAACCGAAAGTCAAGAAAAGAAGTTCTTCAACTACATTGAGTCGAACCTGTTGCTTGAATGACAAATATTTTTGCATTTCTTGTTGTACCCTGAAGACAAAGAAGAAAAAAGATCAATCTTCAATACCAAAAAGGAAAGGACGGGATCATGCAAAAGTATTAGGTGCTACGAAAAGTCATCAGATACACACCTTTGTCTTTGCTCCAGTATTTTCTCAAAAGCTTTTGTCTCCGCATTTTCAAACCCGGAAAAGATTTCTATCCAATGCTTAACTTTATCTCTAACAGAGAAATCACTTGGAAACAATGAACTGCATAGAATATGTTCAATCGTATCTGATCTGCAAAACAAATAACATAATTACAAAGATGGGAACAACAAAATATATATAAGAAGAAAAAGCGACCGAAACTCAAAAGAGTTCTAGATTAATGTCCTACCTGAAATCTTTGTCATAAAGACATCTCAAAATTTTGCCAGGAATCCAATCAAAGTCGCCAGTGCCTACTTTTCCTTCAGTACACCGTAGGCAATATACCCGGAACAATTCAGTTAACCTTTCCATTGTGTATGTTTTTACGAGCATCTGACAGGAAAAGAACAATGAGTTCCACATTGAGTGTATGTTAGCATGTAACTATCTGAGACACCAAGACTGGATACATAGAACTTACAGCTTTGTCTCGAAGCCGTTCAGCGACTAGCTTTATAGTGTCAATTGGAATCGACGTCAGATCACTAACAGCCACATCACAGATAACAGCAACAACTTGTTTGCGGATATTCTCATCATAATCCAGGAGCCGGTCACGAAGAGCAGCTACAAAAGGATTAACAGTACAAGATTAGTCATTTCTAATGTATACCAATGACATAAAGATAAAGAAAGGCTTACAAATAATTTGAGAAGCCTCAGCTCTTGAAGGATCAGAGAGCAAGCAATTCTTAATATGGTCAAGGATGACCATTCTAACTTCAACTACTCTATCAGTCAGCCTTTTCAGAAACTCCAAAAAGATTGAACTGAACTCTTCGGAGATGACACGTCCAGGCAAGGAAAACAACTCTCCGACCAATCCAACCGCTTTCAAGCGAGTTTCCAAGTTGTCAGCCTGTATATGTTAATAGTACGCATTATGTATTATTCAATTCCATATATTAGAAAAGATGAGCCGGAACAGCAAAAGGATAAAAGTGACTATTCAAACGTAATAGACAATAACAAAAATACTGATGCATGGTTCAAGTCATGATGGTGTTTGACATCCAGAATAGAGGCAAAAGACAAGAATAGCAATGTACCAAAAGCTCTCCAGTGAGATATGGTGCAATTCCGGATAGGGTCTGCGGAGCACAGCGGTACAAATCATAGATAACCTCATGGTAGTCAATTTGACTGCTGGAAAATCGGCTATCTCCGGAAACTGAAGAGATAAGGAACTGCTTTATGTCAGATTCAACTTTTGGCGCACACTGCTCTATGACTTTCATAGCAAGTCTCCTCGCAGCATCTCTAACGTCCTGCCATCATGAATCGAGAAAATGAGCGGCCAGTTAAACCATAGAGCAGCAAATCCTAAACTACAATAATATCAGCCAACGTAAGAAATGCTCACACTTCTATTTCTGCCAAATTTAGAGAGAAGGATTAGTAACAGCTGCTCCTGTATATCTTCACTCTCTTCTAAGAGACAAATCATTATACTCTGCATTGATGAGAGAACAACCTCCGGGTGGTCATCTCTGCATATACAGAAATAAAACAATCTTTCAGTACGACGCCCCAGGAAAAGAAAAAGACACAAAGAGCAACCATAACTGGTATTAAGCTAGATTAAAAGTGAAACCCACCTAGCAACATCAAGAAATGTAGTAAAGACTTCTTTCACTAGATCATCGCACTCCAGATCCAACATGACTACACAAGACCTGTACTTTGCAACCGTTTCTAAAATGACAACCCTCCTTCCAAATGATGGTCCACCGACATCATCCAACCCAGAAAAGGCACTCACAATCAGTTGAAAAATATCCTGAGACAAGATTTAGGAAACCGAACAATCAGTAGTGCATATGTATGGGAACACGGTTACAGAGGAAATTCAGGACAACCAACCCTCATAATATCATCACTGTAAGGTGCTTCAGGTGCTGTAATACGAGTTATCTCAGAAACGCAACTTGCAAGTAGAAGCTTGACATCCTTGTCTTGATGCTTGAGAATTTCAGGTTTAACAACTGCATCAAGAAAAGGCTGGATGGACTTGAGCACTGCTGCTGGTGGAGACTGCTCCAACTCAGAAAGACGAACAGCAGCTTCCTGCATGTAGCAACACACCAAAAGTTAACGAGACTGAGAGCTTTTTTATGATTAATGCTCCAAATGAGCACTACCATTTACTCACATCACCAGAATTTTTATGAAAATAACAGGATTCATTTCCAGCATAGGAAGAATTCAAGTAAACAGGGCCTGAAAATTTAACAGCCGAACCCTAAAAGTTAACATTCTAACATCAACCATCCTCAAAAGGATAAGTTCGTGAACATAAGCAAATAATACATACACACCTTGAAATGGTCTCCTAAGAAACAAAAATAGCAAACCTAGTAAGCAGAAAGCCTTAAAATTCAATATCAAGACAAGTCTAAGTGGCCATTCACATGCATCATCCATTCAGAAAGGAGCAAGACCCAAGTTTCAAATCGTGACCTAATTTTGCAAAACCAATTTATATAAACGGCAAGCAAATACAGATTTCTTTACAAAACAAACCCTAACGCAGCTCAAATGAACACACACTAGCTCTGTTAACGAACATTACTAAGACAGGATAACCTACAAGGTAGAAAATTCCCTCCAAGCTAAAAATCGAAACTTTGTTCACCAGAGGATAAAATTCATGAGAATTAGAGCGTAAAAACTCACCTTAAAGAGTTTGAGCAATGAATCTTTAGACGAAGGAGGTGGGTCAAGCTTCGATCCGAGCTCTTTCAGCTGCTGCTCCGGCTTTTGAGCCATCACGAGTGAAAAACAGACAACTCCTAACCTAAGATGTTCTCTTCCCTTACAGCAAGAGCACCGTAAACGAAGATGGAGAAGACGAACAAAAGGGTTTTCTTTTCTTGTTTCTTGTTGGTTTCTATTTGATGTTCAGAGAGTCTCACTCTTTCGAACACATCCGATCTGAGCGCTCTCTCCTAACCAAAAACAACAACAGGCCGATTTGCTGACTTACGGGTTTGTGTCTCTCATCGCTTCTGTATTTTCCTTGTTTTTATAATAATGCCCTTCATTTTCTCTTCTTTTTGCTCTTTGACCCATATAAAGCCCTCATCAATGGGCCACAAAAGGCCCAACGATAAACGATGTCGTTTTTGGCGCATGCCGTTTCCTTCTTTAACCCTTGTTCTAACAATTTTTTTTTGAACACCACCCTTGTTCTAACAATTATACCCTCTATTTCCTCACTTATTTGCTATTTGCCCCATCCAAAGCCATTCATTAATAGCAGGCCTGGGCATATTTCCCGGATCCGAAGATCCGGACTGGTATTTATCCGAAAAATCGGATTTCGGATCGGATTCGAATATAAAGAATTATCTGGCCGGCTACGGTTTAAAATTAGTTCAGGTACCGGATCGGATCGGGTATATCCGGGATCCATACGGATATCCGAGTATACTCGACTTAAAGCTTAGTAAAAGTATGTTTTTTAATTTGGAGTGTAAACTATTGTTTTATTATCTTAAAATACTATAATTTTTTAATTTGGAGTATAAACTATGGTTTTGTTATCTTAAAATATTTTTGTTATGTTATTGTTTTGTAATTTTTGTTATCAAGATTCTGTCTTTCGGATATTTCGTTTATGTTCGGTTCTTTTAAATTATTTTCGGTTTTATTGGATTAAATGGTTTGGCGATACACTAAGAACCAAACCGAATCCATTATTTTTTTGGTTACTTCGGATGTAACCGGATCCGATAAGTATCGAACCGGATCCAACAGGTACCAAACCGTATCCAAACCGAATTTTTAAATTATCCGATTGGTGCCATCTTCTTTAGTTCCGAAAAATCCAAAATTCGAAAATCCGGATCCGAACAGGTAATCCGAATGCCTAGCCCTAATTAATAGGCCTTAATAACTGGGCCGTTTAATGGTCGGATTTGAAAAGTCTTTCCTAACAACGACGTCGTTTCGACTGTTTCCCTTTTTCCGAACTCTTGCTCTCTTGCGTTTCGCGGCAATGGCGACGGCGACCGAAAATGACGACAACGGCGTCGATAACCAACTTAAACCAGATTCGGAACCGGCTCCGGTCAACCTCTCGCCTCCGGCGGAGCATAAACCTCTGTCTAAGAATGCTCAGAAGAAGCAACTGAAGCAGCAGAGATACGAAGCGAAGAAAGCCGAGAAGAAGGCACAGGAGAAGGAGCACAAGAGGAAGGAAGGCGAGAGAAAGCACAAGGAGTGGGAGGAAACCCTAGCGAACGCCACTGAGGAAGAGAGGTCGAAGCTGATCGAGTCGAGGAAGAATCTCCGCAAGGAGAGAATGGAGAAGAGGTCGGAGGAGAGAGAGAAGAAGATGGAACGGCTCACTCGAGCCAAAGAGACCGGTCAAAACGTCGTCGTAGATGTCGATTTCGCTCATCTCATGTCCGAGTCAGAGATCTCCAGCCTCGTTCAGCAGGTTAAAGCTTCAAACTTTACCCTGTTCTTGTGTGGTCATTGATCGGTTATGGTTGCTTTGATGTTTCAGATAATGTATTGCTATGCGGTGAATGGGAGAAGCGCGTCACCTGGTCATCTATGGTTGACAGGTGTCAAAGGGGAGATGAGTACTCAGCTTGATAAGCTTCCAGGTTTTGAGAAATGGTTTATAGAGAAGGAGAGTCGGTGTTACATTGAGGCCATGGCTGATCGGAAAGAGAGTTTGGTGTACCTTACGGCTGACTCCGAGACTGTTTTAGATGAGCTTGACCCTAAAAGTATCTATATAATTGGTGGATTAGTGGATCGAAACCGGTTCAAAGGGATTACTATGAACAAGGCACGAGAGCAAGGCATTAAAACAGCTAAACTTCCTATAGGAGAGTATATGAAAATGTCCAGTTCTCAGGTATGTACCCATACGTTTTGTAATCTTCAGCCTACTTAAATTGTATCATTGGCCACAATGCAGTTGCTGTTTTGTTGCCAGTGTATTCTTAAGCAAGATCCTAATGTGAGATTTGGTTGTTATTGATTTAGGTTCTCACTGTGAACCAAGTTGTGGAGATACTCGTGAAGTTTCTAGAGACGAGGGACTGGAAAACATCCTTCTTCACCGTGATTCCTCAGAGGAAACGTACTGGAGAGGGTGATGTGGAGAAACATGATCCTCTTGAGGGGAAAAAGATATGCGTTGAGGTTCCTCTGGAAAGTGGTAGCTAAAAATTACAAGCATGGAATGTTGAGTCAAAGGCTCAGTTCAAAATTTCCACTGTCATTTTCTTTATATTCAAACGCATGTTGTTTGGAAATATAAGTTTTTATTAACATACTTTTCCACAAGGCTGATCAGCTGAAAACACCATTCAAGGATAATATAAACAGAGACAAAGCATCATTGTTTTTTTTCGCTTAAACTTGAATTCATAAACTGCTTCATTTTAAGGTGTTTGATACCAAACAGCTGTCAACTTTCATTAGCCATTCTTCTCAGTACTTATGTTGCTGAGATGGAAACAGTTCAACTCTGGCGCCACTACCTGCTGATGATGGACCACCCATTTTAGAATCATGTTCACTGCCACTGAAAGCATACCCATTCTGATGACGATAGTGGTACTGCTGCGCCATGTGAATACCTGGCACAACACCGTAGGCTCCATACTCGGGCATCGTCCCATTAGGCCTCTTCACCACCAAGCCGCTTGTCATGCTAACGGAACCAGCATTGTAGCCAACTCCTCTGTCACCCTCCAACTCTCTGTATCGGTGGAGATACAACGTGAGTGGTTCTATGTAATCATCAAAACCCAGCTTGCTCATGGCCCACAAGACATCCTCGGCAGTGATGGTCTTGCGCTGTTCCCGCTGGCAACGCTCATTGGCCTCCCCAGTTATGAAGCTGATGTACTCCGAGACACACTCTTGGATCGTCTCCTTGGAGTCGTCTGAGATCTTGGCGTGAGCAGGTAAGATCCTCCGCATGATCCGTATCACGTTGGCAATAGGCATGAACCTGTCTTGCTCTCTCACCGTGCACTCCTCTTCACCTCCATTAGCAGTTTTGTTAGGCTGGTTGAATTCTGATAGCTGCATGCTCCCCTCCGCCATCAAGAACTTCGCTGGTAAACCAAAAATAAAGTAGAGTTTTAGTGTCTCACCGTTCTGGATGTTTTAGTTGCGAAAGTTTGAGCTTCTATGACGTCTGCATGCGCCATAAAACTGACTAAAGCTTTGGTTATTTCATTACAAACATGACAATGCAAAGGAGTGCAGAGAAGAACATCAGAGAATGTTTTTTCGCATGCAAATGAAAATGGCACTACCTGGTTCAGAAGGATTGGTTGTGTTGAGGGAGAACTTGCGGTAGCCATGGAAGCCTCCACGTTCCATATCCATCTTCAAAGTCACCACTTTGGGGTTTGTGGCATGTATAAAAAAAAAAACAATGCTCCAAAATATAGAAGCATTTGAAGATAAGAGAAAGAAAAGAATACTTGGAATAAAACTAGTAACTTGGCAAGTGTCAGCATTTGTAATTGCAGACCTCACAACCTCCAAAACGTGTCAGCAACAGTCGATGTAACCGAGGACCCTCCTCGTCTCCCATAGCCGTTACAAGATCTCAATCACCAACAACGTTTTTGTCTTTATTTCGAACCTTCTGAACTCAAACATCATACAAATACAAAGTCGTACGTTTATTAACTACACCAAAAAAAAAAATCAAAATTAAACTCGGAGAAAAACATCTACAAGCTTCCCTGACAAAAAAAAAAAAGTAATCTTAATCTTACACTCGAACCCCCTCCCTCACTCTTCCTTCTCTACTGAGTTGGTCTTGTAAAAGTTTCCAAGTTTCTCAAAGTAAGAGCGAGTCTTGCTGTGCTCAGGCTGTGTCTTCTTACCTTCCACAACTCTCTTGTAGTACTTGTTCATGTTCTCCCACTTCTCCTTACACTTTTTAGCAGATCTCTCATACCCTCTCTCCTTCATTTTAGCTGATACGTCATCCCATATCGCTACCTTGTGCATCCCTGTCTTCTCCTCCACTTGGCTTCTACTATCTATCAACGCCTGCACTTCCTCATGCGGCCACCTTCTTCCGCTTGGGAACACAAACTTCACATCTCCTTGTCTCTGATGAGACGGTTCACATTGTTTGGAAAGGGGATTAGTGAGGTTTGGGATCTGGATATCTTCACCGATAACACTTTTGATGAAAGAGATGATAGACGAGCTGCGTGACATCTCTTGCATCCGCGCCTCTTCGTCCTGTTTCATCCTCTCTATTTCTTGTTGCCTCCAAGCTTCCTCGCTGCTTATTCTCTCCCGCTCCATCTTCTCCATCACCATAATCAGTTGGTTATGCATCTTCTCTTGCCGCTTCATCATACTCCCCACCAGCTTCTCCACGAAATGCTCCATCTTCTTTTCCCTTGTTTTCCGCTTTCTTTTACCCTTGCGCACTCTCTGGGAAGAGTCGCTGTCACTATCACTATCAACAGACGAGCTGCAAAACAAAGAAGAATCTTCATTCAATGGCAGTACTTGTCATAAACTCAAAGATTACAACACAACTCATTATCTAGGGAATAATAATAATCCTAGATGTGCTACGACAAGATAAAACCTCTTCCAGGCTCACGCATCTAAACAAAACTGTCCTGCACATTTGAACATACTGTCCACAGAATCAAACAACAGCATGTGAATCAAACAACAACATGTAGAGTGTAGTCTAGTACTGTTTACAAATGGTATAAACAACACTCAAAACCGAATAAACAATCACTGTAAAAAGTTGTAACGCCAGCCACAACAATATGCTAGCTACCTGATTGAAAGATGAATGCTTTTTAGCGAAGATGCATAACCAATCTTAAACAAAATGATCCCACAAGCCAAAGTGAATGTAGCAAACATCAACAGAGACAAGCAATGTGTTTAGTCCTACACTTCTACCAAACAGGCTTCTCTTAAAACGTGAAAAGTAAATTACTTTCCACAGTAAAGATCCAAACTTCAAGTGTGACCAAACGAACATGCAAAAAGAACTCTAATGATATTATTTACCTCAGAGACACACCATCGTGTCTAGAGACTCGACCTTGAACCTCCATTTCAACCTCATCCTTCGCAAATCCACGAGTCAATTGACCACTCTCCTCCACATCAGCAATCTTCGAACCCAAAGGAGCCTCGAAACAGCCACCGTCACCTCCGAGAAACCCCATCTCCGGCGGCAGCCTGTCTAGGCTCCCGGCGAGAATATCAAGAGGATGTCGATCCTCGGCCGGAGGCTTGACGACGCACCTGATGGGTTTCAGTTTCTGAGGAGGCGGCGCCAAGTCTGCGAGCGTAGCCAGAGCGTCGTCGTCGTTTCCTTGAGTCCTCAGCGAACGGCTACCGTACATCCACTCGGAGCTGTCGAACGGGTCAACATCCTCTGCGAAGTCGTCGGCGGCTCGTTTCCGACAGTTTCCGGCCAGGAGTTCCATAAGAGAGAAGGTAAAAATGAAAATGGGAGGCGTGAAAGATGCAGACCGAACCGCAGTTCAAAGGGTAAAAAAAAACTGTGGTTGCGAATGTGTGTTTTACCTCTATGCCCTCGAACAAGCAAGGAAACCTCCGCTGTATCCTTACTCCAGTCGTTTTCTGACCCGGTCCTACGACCCGGCAAACACCGGATATATGCTACTATATATGTATTTTGCATGTAGTTTCGTGTCAAGGTAGAACACTTTTGGCATGTGGCTCAGCGGACGCCACGGAGATACAAACCCTATTTTCTTCCTTTTGGGTCTGGGCCATGATTAGCCTTAGACCAACATAATCAGAACCTCTTAACCACGTTTCTTAGTAATATCGACCCAAAAATAAATCAAAATTACGGTAAAAAAAGAGGAACGTTTGTTAAATAAGAAGTTTTTGTCGACGTCCTTAGAAACACGTGGCATCTTCTCTCTCTCGACGGATCAACTTCTCTCCTCTCGCGAAAGGTCGATGACTCCGACTCTCTCTGTTGTCTATGGTGAGAAGAAGGCCCGACACCAAAGCTGTTGGATCGTCGGCGGCTGGGGATGATGTATCTTCTCCGGTGGATGATGTTCAGAAGAAGATTCGACGTGCTGAGAGGTTTGGAGTTTCGGTGAAGCTAACCAAAGAGGAGAGGCGCAATTCTCGTGCTGAGAGGTTAGATTAGGGTTATGACGGCGAAGGAGAGATTAGGGTTACGACGGTTAGAAGAAGAAAAGCAAGAGAGACGACAGCCACAGTTTCTCCTCGAGAGCTGACGAAGCCACCGGCCCGTTTCCTGAATCCATTCTTCTCAGAAGAGGTTTTGATTTCTCTCTCAGTTAGCTCATGAGAACGAAGAAGATAGTAATTGGTTACTTTGTTATCCTCTGTTTCTGGTCCAACCATTTGATGCTGAAAGTTTTGATGTAGTCTTCGGAGTAAAAATCCTCAAAAGTATATATATATATATATATATGTTGATTGGTGTAGAGAAATCAAAAATCATCCAATTGATTATTGAATCGATTAGTAAAGGAATCAATTTTGTAATGTTTTTGACAGGAAGGATGAATGGTTCTCATAAGCAATCAATCGTTTACGCTGTTCGAGATTACCAACCGCTAAAAGAAAGCAGCGTCGCTTGCTCTTCCACGACGATGGACGGAGCAAGAAGCTTAACGATGCGGCGCGGATTGATCGGCCGATGTTGAAACGTGTAGGTTAGCTGCTCGGAAGATAGAATCATGAGCAGTTGTGTGACGCCACTGGTGAGGAAAGAGTCAAGTCCTGTGGTGCTTCTTCACGGATTTAAAGCTATTGTGATTACCGGTACGTCACTCTCTTCCGAGGCATAAACAGAATCACGTTTATGCAAACTCTGGAGATGGTTTGGTAAGTGGCTTTGTGTTTTTCTTTTCTTTTCTTCTTTGTAGGTGCAAAGGGGAAGTTCTCTGGTGGATTTGATATCTCTGTTTTGGTGAAGTTCAGAAAGGGACTAGTACGTTTTAGTATCTGTGATTTAGCTTCTGTTACTCTATGAAATGCATTGATTTAGCTTCTGTAACTTTTTGAATTAGTTTCTGTGATGAATCTTTGTCGGGCTCTTGTTCTTGTTTAATGTTTCTCGGGTTCTTGTTAATGCTTTAAACACAAGTTCTATCTCAAGTTCTTTCTTCCATCTCAGGTTTTATTATCTAAGAGACAATAAAAGTCTCTACCAATAATCTACACATTTAGTAATGTATCTTAAGTTTGTTTTTTAATCTAAAAAACTAATAAAATATGCTAAGAAACTTATTTTTAGTCCCACCAATAATGATGCTCTTTGCCTCTTAGTAAGAAAAAGATTATTCCACTTATATTAGAGAAGGTGGTGAATTTGGTGAGATTGATCAAGGTTCCAATTAGATTGGCCCGTCTTCCGTGTGGATTTTAGAATTTTTTTTTTTTGTCTAGAGATCGATTTGTAAAATTTAGGCTAAGAATCCCACATAATCTTAAATGATCGTACTGATACCTTAGCTAAGAAGGCATGACCAGGGCTGACTTTGGGAAAAAATGAAACATTTGATTTAGCTTCCAGATATATTTAGCTGGCTCTCAAACATAAGAATAAAATTTATTTTAGAATGTTTATAGTTTTAAAATTTTCAGGACCGGCATCAGGGTGCGAAAAAAAAGTTTGATATTTTCCATTATAAGTCAGTATACAAAAAAAATTTTTTTGATAAGTCTAGTATAACTTTAATATATGGTGAGAGGAAAGTTTTTTTTTTTTTTTTGAAGAAGAAGTTTGAGAGGAAAGTTGTGTGTGATATCCTTTTTTCCATTAACCGTGTCAAACAATCCAAAAACTAATCAGCATATAATCTTTTGAACTTAACCTTAAACATCAGATTAACGGTTTGGAACTCTGATGTTTAGGTTTTTTTTAAGAAAAAAAGAATTATTTCAAAAGCGTCTTGGTTGCTTTCATACTCTAGGGGGAAAGCGAAAGTGCGTTACTTTCAGACAGGTTCTACACGTTCAACCCTTCAAACCAGTGACCGGCTGAATTTCCTCTAAAGTTTTGTTTTCAAATCATAGATAATATTATAAAAAGAGCCAGATTCGAGGTAGAAAGTTCGTTACTTTTTTTTAACCGATTTCATACGCTAGGGAGGAGAGGTGGAAGTGCCATTACTTGCCACACAGTTTTTCTATATTTAATCTAGCAGATTAGGTTCGATCTCTCTGTCATTTACTAATCTTGTGTCATTGAGTTTGAACTTGTGTTATTTTTATGAGTAGCCGTTTAGCGAAAAAGCTATGGTTTTATCAAATCGTAGATGAAATACAGTTTTTGCGTTTAGCTAATGGGAGTCTGCGTTTCACAGTTGCTCCACCGCTAGCAACATATACATGTCTGCTTCTTCTTCTTCTTCTTCCTCCACGAACCTGATGGCCAGCGAGGAGGCAAACGGGGAGTTACAGTCCTTCCGGGTGTTGAAGACAAGTACGGTGGCGTGGTGACGGAGATGAGTCATCCCATGGATCCTTCTGCCTTCTCTGCACTTCTCCGAACCTCTCTATCTAACTGGACTCTTCAGGTGCTCTCTTTAATTCTTTTTACCTCTTGTTTGATTGCTTTGATGGGTAGAATTTGTCAACAAATTTTCCATAACCGGCGGTTTTCCATTTCCTGGTAGTTAGATTTGGAGATGATAATTAGATGGAACTCATGTTGTGTGTACGGAATATGTGATTGATACCAATTTATTGCATAGAATCACTGCAAAAGTTAGGGGTGATAAAGAGTGGATGTCACTCTCTTCTTGAAAATGATTGTACTCTAACGCGGGCCAGAGAGGCACTTTGTTACTTTTGCTGCAAAGTAAGCTTATTCTCTTTTCCCATAAAGACAATGTGGAAGCTGGAAAGTGTATTAAACCCTTCATCTCTCTACTGATCTAATGCGGATCGGATGCGGATCAGGTTTTAGGTATCATGTTTTCCGGTTCTAAAAGATTTTGATCTAATTTCAGTTCAAATTCGAGTCCGCTTAAATAGTAATTTTTTTAGTTATAGTTTGAATCCGATTTGTATCCATTCTTTTTAAAATTGTAAAATTGAGTATTAGATTATTATAAGTATTATTATAACTAATATGTTTAGGTTTTTATTTATATTTTAGATAATTCGGTTAAGTATCTGGACCGGATCAGGTTTGGATTTCCAATTCGATAAGTATGATAGCCTGTCTAAAAACATTTTCTTGTATGCAGGGGAAAAAGGGAGTGTGGATCAAACTACCGCGGCATCTTATTGGTCTTGCTGAAACTGCTGTTAAGGTGTTGTTGTTAACCTCATGCTGAACCTACAATCATGTTTCTTCTGAAAACCCCTTATTGTACATATAACAAAAACTGGTTGTGTTTCATATAAGCAGGAGGGATTCTGGTTTCATCACGCGGAGAAGGACTACTTGATGCTTGTGTATTGGATTCCAAAGAAGACAATACGCTTCCTTTTAATGCATCTCACCGTGTTAGCATAGCTGCTTTTGTCATTAACCACAAGAAAGAGGTGTGGTTGAGATGATATTTTCAGTGTTATCTTTTTTTGGAACATTTACAGGACTGATCACATCTCTGTTTTGTGTGTTTGATGAATCCAAAGGTGCTAGTGGTTCAAGAGAAGACAGGAAGAACTAAAGGCAAAGGTATCTGGAAGTTCCCCACCGGAGTAGTCAATGAGGTGCTGCTTCTTATTAAATTCCATTACATGGTTGGGGAGGGTTCTCTGATGCGTTTTTTTTTGTGTTGACTCAGGGTGAATACATCAATGATGGCTCGGTCAGAGAGGTGAAAGAAGAGACAGGAGTAAGCTTTTTTCCTCATGCATTACCTTTACAATTTTTACATGAGACCAAGAGCTAATCATGGATCATATGTTTTTAGGTGGATACTGAATTTGTTCAAGTATTGGCGTTCAGGTTCCAACTCTCCAACCATTTCATCTGATTGTTCATAACTGACTCTGACTTCTATCTGTTTTAAATACTGGCAGACAGACACACAAAACATTCTTTGAAAAGTCAAATTTGTTTTCGTGTGCATGCTAAAGCCCCTTTCTTTTGAGATCAATGCACAGGAGTCTGAAATAGAGGCAGCTCAGGTAACAACACATTTCCCCTTTCAATGACTCTCCATTCTCTACCATGCACCTAAACACTTATTAACCTCTCCTGAAAATGCTGCAGTGGATGCCATGGGAGGAATACACAAAGCAACCATTTATACAGAACCATGAGCTACTAAGGTATATGACAGACATTTGCTCTGCCAAAACCAACGGAGACTACGAAGGCTTCACATCTCTCAGCGTCTCTGAACATGATCAACAGGGCAACTTGTACTTCAACTCCCACCACCTCCATCCCCGCCATTAAGCTTCTTTCTCGCAACAAGCAAAGCAAGTCCCTCACAGTTTTAACCAAAACTGGTTTCTTTGCTACCTCTCTATCTTAGCTACTATGACACTTGAATAATGTTTAACTCTCTCCACCAAAACCATCCTAAAAAAAAAAATTACATTCATTGTGATCCAAATTCAATAGTTAATTACAAGATTAAACGGAACAGATCCGTTACCCAATCCTAATGTTTACACAGCCGCAACATTGTAACCCCTTTAATGCACATCTGATGTTACATAACCAACATGATACTTAAATAGATTGATGTTACTATAGGCATGTATGTGTATATATGTAATATCTATATACAGAGATCCACATTCACAAATCATTAAGTCCTTCTCCTACCGGAGGCAGCTCCACCTCCACCGTTGCCGCCACCTCCATACATATGGTTCTGATGGTGAAGAAACTGATGATGCTGGTGATACTGCATCCCACCACCGTTGAACCCACCACCATCTGCACCACTTTCTACACTATACACTTTATGTGTTGGTTCCCTTTTTGAGTTTTCCGTACGTGGAGAACATCTTCACCATTCTGTAGGTTTTCTATTTTGATATTCAATCCCAGTGTTAAATAAACAAGACTTGTTTAGAAACTAATCTGTAATTATCATCTAGTAATTTTTTGAACATTGTTTTGATGTCTTTTCTTTATGAAATTTTAATTGAATTTAAATGAATCGACGAGCACGAAAATTATCATATAGCTTCAGATCTCTCCAAAAATATGGTCTCATTCTATATATTCTCGAAATAATAATTTTAGACTTAATTCCCCATGAAAGAAAAGTTTGAGACTTATATCCCCACGTTTTTTACAAGTTCGAAATCTAAAAACCAATAGACACGTAAATATAATAATTGGTTTACTGTTTTATATTAAAATATAAAATATTTTTAATCGACGTTTAACTAAATTTAAGGAAAAAAATAAATCTATAAAAGAAAATTCGAATGAAATGGCCTGAATTAGACTAGTAACAAGATCTAAATCGGGTTTTAATTTGGTTAAGTGTCGATTTAAAAGAGTTTATTATTTAATTTAAAAACGATAAACCAATTAATCTTGGTTTATGGATTTTCAGATTTTGAAATTTAAAGACATAAAAAAATTTAGTGAGAAACTATTGTTTCCAGGATATATAAAATGATGTCATTGTTTAGGAGACATTTAATGCTACATAATAGTTTTTTGAGGAGAAATAGTTTTTCGACCCAATATAAATATGGGATGAATAAAAACTAGGACTAAAAAGACCTAACTTTTTATCTTCTGCAAATTTTATACAAACACAATTGAATTTAGTTATTAAATTCTTTTAATAATTTAGCCATGAAAGATAAATATATACCAAGTAAAAAAACAAATATAAAAATCAATACCTTAATATTAACGATTTATACTTGTAAATTGGAGTGTTCTAGTATAAATTATTGGTTAAACGGTCTACAATTGTATAAATCATAACAATATCTCAGATATATAATTATTGTATTAAATATCATAACTTACAAACTATTGAGCTGAAGGGAATTGAGGTTAAGGCTGACATAAGAGAATGGAGTTACGTACTGAGCTTAGACATCTCTAATATATTTCTCTATTTTTTCTTCTATGGCAGAGGAATTCTATAATAAAGTTGAATTTCTCTTCGGTGTATTTTCTATTTTTGCATCTAAAAAAATATTCTTAAAATATTTTTTTTTATTTTATAATTAATACCTTTGACTTATAGATATTGGAAAATTAGCCTATTTTTATAACTTTTGAGTTTTTCCATAAAAGAGTAATATTATTTGAATTAAACATTTTATTACAAAAAGACATTAGAAAAAAAAATAACAAAATAAAGTAGACATTATGTAACCATCATTATTTCTATCATTTGTTAATAAAAAGTTAGACTTTTAAATAAAATAATAATATTCTTTATTTATTTTGATTTTTTACTTTTAAATAAAATAGTAATAATATTTATTTATTTGATTCATAACTGTAAAATTAAGAATTATTATTCAATAAAATAGTAATAATATGCTTTTTATTTAAAATAAAGAATTTCCCTATATTTTGTCGCATGCAAATGATAGTAATACCATTTGCCTATAGCTCTCTTTCAATATGCTTTTTGAAATGCGACAAAATATAGGGAAATTAGGGCAACCTCGTCTCTCACTTTATTTCAAACTTTTTTTCCTTTTACAGAAGATATCATTAATGCATGCAAGAAGTCGCTGACGTCACACATTCTCTTTTAGGTTTTAGCTGTCAAACTTTTTTTTACCCTCTCCTTATCTACTTTTCACATACGACAAGCAAAAGTTAACAATGCAACGCAACGTTTAGATTCAAATTAAGAAACATTTTGACGATATTTATGAGATGATTATTCGTAGAAGAAAGAAATCAAAAGCATTAAGCACTTAACCATATGCATTAAACATATAATTAAAACCAGATTCAACAAAAGTTCAACCCCTTATTAAAAATCTAGAAAAGAAAGACCACACACATAAGCCCTAGACAGTAGACACGACGAAGGAGAGACAATAGATCACCACCATTGACAATAAACACAGACCAGATTCAACAAAATCTCACCCCTTTATTAAAAAACTAGACAAGAAGAAAGACCATAGAAACGTAGCCACGCAAGAGAAACGATCGAAACACGGATAAAGACAAAAAGGACGTACGGAACGGACTCTCTCAACCAACGACGTCGTCTCTTGTGATCTTGCAGTTGAGCATCTTCTCAACGACGGTGAGCTTGGCGTTTACCCCGGGGATCTTAGGGACGGTGATCCACAGCACACCATCGCGAAGCTTAGCGGTTGCTCCCTTGACGTTGGAAGCCACTGGGTTCAACACCATGGTTCCTCCGTATCTGCGACCGTCGTGGTCGTACTGGGACATCACTGGTTCGTCGGCGAAGAAATGGAGGTTGTTGCCATCGATCCAGTAGGTGAGGTCAGATGCGGGACAACCAGGCAAGTCTATCCTGTAGATCTCTCTCTCTTTCGTCTCGTTCACCTCGAACACCGCCTGGCTTCCACTTTTCTGGAAACGGTTCCTCGCTACAACACACAAACAACAAAAAAAATCAGTCACTGGACAATAGAGAAGAGCTAACAGAAACATTAAAAAAAAAAACTTTTTGTAAGAAGAAAATGTGTAATGAAGAAGGAAGAAGGAAGACGTACCGCTACCGGAGCTTCCCTGGCTTTTGTTTCCGCTTGAGCTTCCTGATTTACTCATTCTTGAAACGACGTTGTTTTGCTGGTTTGGGATGTGTACTATTGTGTATGCAACGTGACCGAGTGCGACTTACTATTTATAACGGAGGGGATATGTGACTAATGAGATTACTTTAGGGTTGGAAAAAGGCGTCGAGTAAAAACTTAGTCGGTCCATTTTAGGCTATTTCTAAATGGGCCTAGTTATCGGCGTAGTTTTGCTTCGTGATTCACCTAAGTGGATAAGCCTTCGAAGTGACTTTAACGAATCCTACGGCGAGAAATTAACCGGTCTTGTTATGTTTTAACTAATGGGATGGATTGTAATCACCATTTTGTCACAATTAGTAGTTGTGGTGTATATTATAGTTAGTTTCCTCATCTTTTATTATGTGTGGGTTAAAGACATCTTTAGAGATGGAGTCTGTCATCTTTTGAGTCTAAGTGGATGGGACTTCTTTGCATTAGATGTTCATCATTTCCTCAGTCTACAGAAGCTTGGCCCAAAGTATGCCTCTGTTCAAGTGAGCAAACTCGAGAAATGCAATGGCTTACACAAAGACCTTCTTATTAGGTGTTATAACCTTAATTTGTTCATTGTATAACATCTTCTGAAAAAAATGTGGTCTGTGAAATCCATTCTGATTTTAGATTGCATGTGTGATAATTTAACATTTATTCTAAAAATGTTTAAATCAACTACAATGGCTTGAAGATCATTAGAGTATGTGGAAGTGATGCAAATTGGTATTACGAACAAAGAGAATAATTCTCAGTATTAATGTAAGCCATTTGATGGATCCAGCATATATTAACTTGGTTTCAATCAGCTTTAGGGAAACAAGTCTAGATTGTGAAAACAAGTGATATGATCCATAGCAAACACAAAAGCTGAACCAACACATAACAGTCTCAATCAAAGTCTAAACCGAAAACGCACAAGACTAGCAAATCCAAGTACTCGTAAAACAAAAGGGGATCGATATGCGAAATCAAAACGCAGTGGAGAGAATGACTGATTACTCGTTGGTGGTGGTGGTGTTGGGACGAGGGGTAATGAGAACCTTGAGAACACCAAAGTTTACAGCAACGGTGATGGCATGGCTCAAAAGCGAAACTGCAGAGTCAGACCAAGAAGTGTCGACACTTCCAAGGTAAAGACGGCCACTTTCCTCGTGCTCGAACACATTCTTGACCTCAGCAGTGAAATTAATTTCACTCTCACTAGCAAACACTTCAACTTCACCATTACCAGCACCAGGTACATCCACAGCGAAGTAGACACCACCATCATCTAATGGTTCTCCAACGAAGGCTCGCTTACGACCTTTCACCACGAAGGGATGTTCCTCCACGCGTCCTCCAGATTTACCTATCCGTAAAGCATATTCAGTAACGGGTATATGCAAAGACGTAAAAGGTGATAACTTTTGAGAGAGTGAATGGGATTCGAAACCTGTGAAAGGAGGCACAGTGTGAGTACACTTGTTGTCATGGTCCTTCACCTTGACCCTTGTGAGTATCATCCTCAAGACTCCATCCTCCACGCCGGTGATCTCGCAGCAGTCACATCCCAAACCGGCGGATCCAGAGTACTCGCGCACTCCCTCCATCTCGTAGCCGTCGTTGAAAGTAACCGCAGAGAAAAACACCACCTTTTGCCTAAAGGCGTCGACTCTGTGGCGGACACCGTCGTCTGGAACGCCTGGCAAGTCGACACCAACGTAAAGGTTGTCGTTTTCGAGAACCTTGACTTGGATGAAACCCTTGGGACCTCTTTTCTGGAACTGGTTGTTGGTCGCGTAAAAACCCCCTGTTCCAAAAAAAAAAAGAAAGCGTAAGAAGAAGAAACATGTTTTTTAGATCGGAGAAACATATATTCGTGGAATAATATCAGAAGAAACAAACTAAATGGAGCTGAAAGAAAATTTTTCTGCTTCGAAACAGACCCCTATCGGTGGGAAGCGTCGACAGGTCAATGCAGTGGAACCCAACCATCTCTCTTCTTTCTCTCTAGTTGCTTAACAATGGCTTTTTATAAAAAAATTCGTTGTCAATAAACTTAGCATAAAAACAAAGGAGGGTACGAGCTCTTTTCTATATATACAGACGTGGCACTCTATAGCTGGCTTCTTTAATTTCACCTCCATATACACTCTCTTTTGCCTCAGAGAGGCTGACGTCACGACGCGGAGAGTAAAAACAATTTGACCGGTCGTCACTCTGTTATCTTTAATGTTTTTTACTTTTTTTTACCGTGAAAAAATCCGAGGGGGGACGATGATGAGCTGTCATTGCTCTCCTTCCATACCATTCACATACGACCAAGAAGGCAAGAACCACTCTAAATGTGACATCATCTCTGCTTCCATCTTCACTTTTTACAAAGGAAACACTGAATCCGCCGCTGACGTCAGCGATCATTTACTGATTCATCCTCAAAACGATGCAGTTTTTGCTGTTTTGGAAGCGGAGAGTGCAAGTATAAAACGATAGGGAGTAATTTTACGCGCTAATGCGTCTCTTACTATCTATCGAAAGGGGATGACTTAAGCTAGTATGGATCCATTATGCGGCCCAATTATTCTAGAACCAAAACGAAGCATAAAATTATTATCGGACATGACGAAAAAGCCCAAGACATCGAAACTTGCTTTGGTTTGGGGTAAACGTTTATAAAATTGGACCAAACCGAACCGAAAAACAGCTGGGGTTGAATGTCCTAAATGTGTGTGATGAGGGTGCATTGCCATCAAGCTGAATCGACCAATCAGATCAGACAGCACTGGGAGAAAGGGTCCTTTTTCAGTATTTAATTTTGAGAAAATGTGGTTTGGTCAACAAAACCTTAAACCCAATAAATAGGGCCGACTCTGAAGACTACATATGCCGCCACGTGGAGTCGACCAAACCCACAAAGGTAAAAATCTCTAGGCTCGAGTGTTTGAAAGCTAAAAATGTGGGTGAGACTGGAGAGAGTATAGTTGGGGGTAGGCTTGATTCTTTGTTTCCCACTCCATCGCAAATGGTAGCTTATAGATAAACTAATTTAATAAAAGAAAGAAAAAGGAGGAACGTCACATTACATACACAAACGTAGCACCAAATTTTCAATTAAATACTTGATGAAGTTAAATGAAAGAGTAGGCGAACCACTCAGTAATTGCTTCCAAGTGCCGTCTCTCTTTCTCTTTCAACGACGGTTAGATTGTTTCATTTCAAAGATTGACCTATCATCTAAGGTCAGCCATGAATTAGGTTTTCTATATCTAATTAGAAAATTATATAATTTAATAAAATGAAAAAGACTGCCGTACAGAGCTGTGTTACCTGAAGCCACGCAAAGAGTCTCTCTCCTCCCCTTAAATACCTCCTCTTTTAACTTCTTATATATACTGCATAAACATGCTTCTTCCATTTCTTAAACAGAAAGTAACAAAAGAAACCTATTTTCTTTATTTTAAATGAGAAGCTTACGTTGCTTCTTGTTGTTCTTGTTCTTGTTCCAAGGAGCGTTTGCAGCTGCAGGGAAGATATGGAGCAGAACAGAGATGGTGGAGATGGCTGGCTATGGTGAACAGAAACTCTCCTCTGTGATCATCACCGGATCTCTTCTCTGCGACACTTCACGTCCTCACCTTCCCTCTATAGCTATTCCAGGTATTCGTTCTCTCTACCTGTTCATGTGTCTCTATGCCTTCCATCTGAATATTGAACATGGTTAATCCTCACAGGAGCCACTGTTGCCATCAAGTGCCACACTGGATACAAAAGGAGATCCAAATGGATCAAAGCTGTTACTGATGATTTGGGAGAGTTTGAAATCGATCTTCCTTCTCAACTCCACGCAATTCCCGACATGGAAAACACGTGCGTCGTTAAGCCAGTACATGTGCCTAAGCTATATAGATGCAATCACAGATCAACCAATGCACACAAACGTATCAAACTCGTTTCCTCAAACAACGGCTTCCGTGTCTACACCTCAGGGAAGATCAAGTTACAGGGTCAAAGTTCAAGATCATAGCAAGCTGCATGGTGTCAACATTTTCAACTAAAGGTTTAAACATTAAAACAGTAAATTTCTTGTTTAGCTGGCGCTTCAGTCACAGAACCGAGTCAGAGTCTCTCTTACATTGTTATCATGTTTCTACATTGTTTTTTGATGTTTGCCACTATGTAATTAAGAACGACGGTTGCATCATATGTGTAAAGGTTCTTATGATTTTGATACAAACAGCAGTACAGTCACATTTGAATATATGAGATGAAATGTAACAGTAACCTGCAATTAAACCGTGTTACAACTCTTGCACTAACAAACGCTATATGCAACACAAGAAACAGTAGAAGTTGTTATTTTTTAGTTTTAACTTAGAGGCATTGGTCTTGTCGTACTCAAGATTTGTTCTTGGCCTCTTTCTCCTGATGTGAAATTCATTTTAACAATGCTCTTGAAAACATTCTCCTATCTCAAGATGCAAAACCGATCTCACGGGCACTCTCTGTCTCAAATGTTGTATAATCGAGCTCCTGATGCAATGCATCTTCGATTAGAACTGAGACAAACAAACGAATAAATTCAAGTTGAAGAATGTCCCAGTCAAGTGGCTGAATTGTAACAAATATGGGAGATATCGAGTTTTCAAAAATTCAAATAGAAACGCGGAGATTGATGACCAATGAAGAAGCTTCAACCAAGAGTACTGACTGTACATAGAATCCATACCTGCGAATCGCAGGCTGCGTTTCAACGAGTATGAATTTCTAATTCTACGTCTTGGTTGCTCCTCTGAAGCGGGAGAAATGAGAATCTGATAGAGAGAGGAGAAAGAGAGAAGAGAGTCATCTTTCTGCTGCCCAGTTGAAAACCTATTTGGGCTTCAGGTTATTTAATATGACCCAATTAGTTTTATTGTAAACGTAACAATGAGACTTTTCATCTTTGAGATTATAAGGTAAGATTGTGGGCCTATGAAAGTGTTCATCCTGCTCAGTTTATTCCCTATTTAGTAAGACTGCTTAATCGACGAACCTAGGTTACTAATAGAACAAAACTTTTATTAGTAAACAGACTATAAGCGTAAGCAAGTAGCAATTAGTAAACAGGCTATAAAACCATCGTATTGAAAGGTTTTCAGTAAAATCTCCCATAGAAAAATATTTAAATTTTTAAAAATTCAAAAAGTTGAGAAACCATGCAAGAGTATCTTCCCTTAAGAGACCTCAATACGATGTCTAAGCCTAGGTATTATGGACCGGTTTGTGGATGATATTCAGTACCATTAGAGCTAAACATTTGGTGTCCCTTCTTTACTAAGATCAATAGGCTTTAAAAATGTTTGACGGGCAAATAAATTAACAGGTCGTAAATGCGACAGTATGTTTTAAAAATATATGATGAACTATGTGATAATGCATAAACGGTGGTGGATATTTGACCTGTAAAAGAATTACATCACCAAGAAAGAAACAAAAACATAGATAATATACATATTCCTTTTGAGTAAACGATAATAATTTTCTAATATAAATGGACCTGGAGATTAGTATTAATTTAGTGAATGAAAGAAAGCAAGCAAATGAAAGTTTTTTTTTTTAATTTGGGGTGCCTAGTGTACTTGAAACATATCTTCACTGGGATTAATATCATTAATTACAAAATTAACATATTTAAAATCAGTAAATGGGCACTACATAATTCATGGGATGCCAATCTTTTTCGTCATCAACCATTCATTCCCCCATGTTCCTGCCCACTTTGATTCCAACAAAACTTTTATAAAAACCTTCCATGCCGTCTTCAAATTTGTAGTAAGCTCAATCAAAATATTTGCAATCAAAATAATTGTCTATAAAGTCACATGTTGCATCCTTTCATAATTAGCTGATCAATGAACCATGCCTTACAATTTGTTCGATGAAAACAAAACGATGCTGATGTGTTATCTACTCATAAGAGAATAAAAACGAAACCGGGCTTACAAATTAGATGGAAACAAAAGAAAATTCTAAAAATTGAGTTAGGATGAAATAGTCTATATTTAGTAGGAAGAAATCAGGATAAACCAGCAATTAACTCCGATTGATTTTACAATGCTCTTAAATTATAATACCCACCATTGATAATAATAATCTACTAATAATAGCAATCCCAATTAATTCATAAGGTTGCGTCTTTTCATTACAATTTTACTCATACCTGTTTGTTATATCTTTCTGTTATAACCGTCATACCTAATTACGGATGTATCTTTTAGTTATACAGTTGCATCTTTTCCCTCTTATGTCTTTTAAACTCTATATAATTGTGTTGTTCACATTTTTTACACCATCAAATCATCGTAATTTTTCAGTGTTACTAATATGCATCTCTTCTCTCTCAACCGGCTATCTTCAAGCGACTGTTAAACAGTTTTTTGTGTTTTTCTTCTTAAAAATTGCATATTATTGAAAATAAGTTAAATTATAAATATGTTTCAAAGATTTTGTTTCATCATAAAAGATATATTTGTTGAAAAGAAATTAAATTATAAATATATCTTAAAGATTGTGCTGCTTCATCCAAAAAATTGCATTTTTGAAAAAAAAATTAAACTATATTTGTATCTTTTCAACATCATCTCTAACATCTATTAGCAACAAGATTTGTGTGTGTTTAATTAGTTTTAAGAAAATAGTTACCAAAAGTTGCATCTTTCTATTCATACATATTCTATCGGTACGACGGTACCTAACCAACTTTTCAAAAGTTGCGCATTTTTTTTATCAAGTTGCACATTTCAGTATTTAATACTAATACATTTTTAATTTTCACTGTGTGTAAATGTCCTACAGTTGCAACTCTCTATTAATTGTTATATATACTTATTCGCTTTTAACCGCTTAAGTTTTAAATGATAATTATTGGAAATTATAACGTGCCCTATTGAAGTTGCTTTTAGCGAAGGAGTGTGATTACTAAGGCAATAAGGTACATCAGAGTTTTCAACCGTTTTCTAACTTTTCCGCCGGATTGTCTCGTTGGTGGTGATATTGGGTTTCACCAACCGTTTTTTCTATTTCTTTGCGTTTCTCTTGTTTCATGGCGATTATGAATGATTTTTAGTGGTTTCTATGGTGAATTCAACACTGCAATTTCTCCTCTGGTCATGGGGTACTTGTCCTGCGTTAATTATGGTGTGGGTTTTGTCTCCCTTCGGGAGTGTTCTCCAACATATAATGAGTGGTTTGTCTGGTTTGTTGTCGGCGCTGGTTTGTTGCCCTTTTGGGTTGTCGGTTTCTGTCTCATCTGAATATTTCAGGCGAGTTTCATGTTTGCCAATTGTCCGATTGGTTTTTTTAACCGCCATTGCCGGATGATATCAGTTGTGTGTCGTGCTTCTCTAACCTACCACTTATGCTCTTCTTTCATCTCATGACATATGAGAGTATTTTGGGTTACTCATCATTGGATTGTGGTGCATCCTCTCATGGAGGGGTGTATGATTCCTTTGATCGAGGTTTTGTGTTTCTCATGGGGGTGGAATTGTTTTTCTCTACAGTGGCCCACATGTGTATGGAGTGAAAAGACACTGCTTCCTGATTTCAGACATGTATTGTTGTGAAAATTCAACTCGTGAATGGAAGAGCCAAACCATTTGTTATATATGGTCAAAGCTTAGGAGTTGGCTGATAGAGTTTGGTAAAGCTTTCATTACTATTAAGTCTCTGGACGGGCTCGTGTGGTTTATTTGGGCTGTGAGTTGGGGACATGTAATGTTTTTTGCAATTCCTGCAATGGACAATTGGCAATGATTATCGGATTTGGTGATTTTTTTTGTAGTGTTTTCTTTTTGTCCTAAGTCATGGATGTTATGAAAAGTAGACGTGTGCATGTAAAACATCTCTATAACAGAGTTTTTGTCACAAACAAATCTTTGTTTTTCTTCTTCTCTATTTCCTGTCAGATGAAATTAATAAAAAAAAGACATAATAACCGTTTTCAACTCATTTCTGTTATGACTTCCGACAAAATATGAAAGATAAGTTTACATATTTTAATTAAAGTATAATAATATAAAAATATTTTGAAGAGTTGAATCTTCTTATTAATACTTTTTTGTTTTCTTTTAATTTTTCAATAAATGTTATTATATTTGTCAAGATAATTAAAGTTGTTAAGCTAAAATTCAAGTTATGGCATATTAGAAAAATATCTTCAGTTAAAATAATACATAGCAAATAAACTGAGAGGTAAAATTCAAAAATCAATGGAAAACATAAGATGAGATTTGTATGTGTGATCAAACCAATTTAATATTATATTAAATATACATAATATTTTTACCCTTTGATGTTATTGAAATTTGATGAATTATATTTTGTTTTGGTTATAAGAACTAATTTCTCAAAATAAAAGGGCCGGGGTTTGCTATTATATAAGCCAATCAAAAGAATATTATAAAGGTATATTCAAAATAAAATAAAATCTAAAAATGTTTAAACGAGTGTGTCTATAATTATGTGTCTTTTCAACATGCATATTAAATTAGATTGAAAAAAATGTAGATGTATATTTCATCATAATGTGTCTTTATATCCAAAATGTGTCTTTTCATGCTAAATGTACTATCTAAAAGTAATTATTTGAAATCCGAAAGTTGTGGCTATTCGTACAGATTTTTGTGAAACTATAAATAATACAATTCTATAAGTAGATCATTGTAAATTTTATTTAATTTATAATATTATATATTTGTAAACTACTGCAGTCATTGGTGATGGTAGCTTTTGATGATGAACTATTATAATTATGATAAATCATTACAACTATTAGTAATAATAGACTTTGGTGGTGAACCATTGCAATTTTTAGTGTTAACAATTATAACTTTTAGCTAAACATTGTAATGCTTCGTTGTTAACGTTGCAACTTTTATCGCTCTATATAAAGAGTTATGAGAATTGACAAATCAATATGTAGCAGAGATAAAGAGAAATATTTTCTGTTTCAATTAATCATCAAAGATTTTAAAGAAACACATTAAATAACAAAATTTTGTTTGTTATTCATGTATCTTAACCAAAACCAAGAATTAAATTTTGATTGTTTTGTTGTATAACTGGATATATGAGTTCCCGTGCGATGTCGCACGGGTTCCTTACCTAGTAATAATAATAATAATAATAATAATAATAATAATAATAATAACCATTTTGTAGATTTGGGATATCAATTTTTTTCCTAAATACTTAGGGCACCTCCAATGGAGGATCTTATACTACAGTTTTTAACAAAATAATATTAATATATTTAGTGGGGTCCACGTTTTATTAAGGATTGATTATTTAAAATCCTTAGTTAAGGATTGATTGTTACTGAATCCTTATATTATTCACGGGTCCCATGACACGTGACGACCTGTGATTGGTTCCGTTTTTTTTAATAAAACTGAAAAAAATAATAATAAATTTAAAAAAGTTTACTTATGATTCCGAGCCGAGAACGCCATTGTAGGTACTCTTAAAAGGCCAATATTTTTTAACTTATGGGTGAAAACTAAAAAGGTTGCAGTCTTGCAGACGTTGGTACAACAAAAATCAACACCAAAACGTCGTTGATACTTAATATTGAGCTGTGTTAAAAAAAAAAAAAAGTCGTTAATATTAATTTTTATATTATTAAAAAATTATTATTACGAGAATGGAAAGACGAAAATACCATCGTCTCTTTAAAAGAGAAGAAGCGATCGAGGATAGCCGATATAAAAACAAACAAAAAAAACGTAAGAAGGAGCTTCTCCTTCCTTTTCCACTTCTCATCTGCTCTGCACAAACTCCTTCATCCATTTTTCTTATTCCTTGCTCATTTCAAAACCAAAACAGTAAATCCATTTTTATTATCGGACTACAAAAAGAAACAAGTTTGCTCAAAAAAAGAGGGGGTCTCTCGCCCTCTTATTAAAAGCTTCATCCTCTCCAAGCTTTTAGTTTTCAATCTCGTCTTTCTTCTCCTGTTTTCTTAACTTTCGGTAATCTAAAGCTTCTTATCCTTCATGGGTTTTTGATTTCTTCTTCCAAGCTTACACCTTTTTTTTGATCGACACTTTGTGTGCTTCTCTTTGCAGGAATCCAGGATCGTGGGTCGATCGGTTCACAGAATCGGATCAAAACCCAGCTGTTCGTTTTCATCGTTACATCCTTTTTGCGTTCCATTAAGGTTTGCAGTCTCTTCTCTTCATCAGCGTTTTTGAATGTAGATGATAATTTTTTTCAGTTAGATCGAGATGTTAAGTAACAAACCTTTTTGGCAGAATGGATATGGAGTCAGGTAAGCTGTTCATCGGTGGGATCTCTTGGGAGACCACCGAGGATCGTCTCCGCCAGCATTTTCAGAGTTTCGGTGAGGTTTTAGAGGCTGTCATCATGAAGGATCGTGCCACTGGTCGTGCTCGTGGCTTTGGTTTCCTTGTCTTCGCTGATCCCAATGTCGCTGAGAGTCGTCTTGCTCAGACACGTCATTGATGGTAAACTTGTAAGTAAAGTCCCTTTTTTAGAACCTTATACTACATTGCTTCAGTATCAATCTGCATTGGTTTGCTTGAAGTAGAGGTTGTTGCTTCTCCAAGCAAAGCTATTCTTTTTATTCATATTCTCTGTTTTAAGCACCAAGTTTTTTCTTCATGGTCACAGGTTGAGGCGAAGAAGGCAGTTCCAAGAGATGATAACAAAAGTAACAGCAGTCTACAGGGATCACCACCTGGTCCAGCAAGGAGTAAAAAGATCTTTGTTGGAGGCTTGGCTTCATCGGTTACAGAGGCTGAGTTCAAGAAGTACTTTGCTCAGTTTGGGACGATCACTGATGTTGTGGTGATGTATGACCACCGAACGCAGCGACCGAGAGGCTTTGGGTTCATCTCTTATGAATCAGAGGACGCTGTAGACAGAGTCTTGCAGAGGACATTCCACGAACTCAATGGGAAGATGGTGGAAGTCAAACTGGCTGTTCCCAAGGACCCAATCCGGAACCAAATGAATGTAAATGGCTTTGGCAGTAGTAGAAGAATCAGTGCGTTGATGCTGAACGAGTACACACAAGGATTTAGCCCGAGTCCGATCTCTAGTTATGGAGTAAAACCTGAAGTTAGGCACAGTCCAGTAGCAGGTAATAGGGGAGGATTCTCACCGTTTGGACATGGATATGGAATCGAGCTGACTCTCGAGCCAGACCAGACTCAGAACTATGGATCTGGTTCCAGTGCAGGCTTTGGACGGCCCTTTAGCCCAGGATATACACCGAGCCTTAGCAGGTACGGTAGCCAGATTGAGACAGGAGGAGCTAACGGTCCTGTGCTAAACGCAGCAACAAAGAACCATTTATGGGGTAATGGATACATGTCAAACTCACCAATATCTGGAAGCAGCTTCAGTGGAAACTCTGGAATGTCTTCACTAGGCAGCATCGGAGACAACTGGGGAGCAGGTGCACGTGCACGCAGTGAGGGAGGAGGCGTAGGATTAGAAGCGATGAGAGGAGTTCATGTTGGTGGTTTCAGCAACGGATCAAACAGCTTGGAGGCAGACTCTCTGTACAGTGACTCGGCGTGGCTTTCGCTGCCTGCAAAGGCGGAGGAAAGATTGGGAATGGGAGCATTTGACTTCATGTCTAGAGGACCAGCTGGATACATCAACAGGCAACCAAACGGAGGTATGAACAATGAACACCTATTTTCATCTGAGAATATGAACATTTGTGTTCTTATGAAAAAAATCTGATGAATCATATGAAAATGGTGTTGTTGTTGCAGGAATTGCAGCTTAGAGAAGTGAGAAATACATTCCATGGAGATCAGATAATGATTTGGCTATTTGCAGAAGAGAGTTTTTAGAAGAGGGAAAAAAAATTTAAAAGAATTATTTCTTTTTTTTTTTAAGTTTACTTTTTACTATTTTAATTGTTACTATTAGTTTTTTTTTATTATTATTTTCACCCTTATTTTCTAATTTGGGGCTTTGTTTCTTTAATCTTTTTAAAAATGTAAACTGAGTTATGTATAAAGAGACAAAAAAAAAACAATAAAGTGTATCAAGTTCTTGTCATTCTTCTTTGTAAATCTTTAGAGATATTGACATAATCAAACATGAAAGTAAACGAATTAAAATAAAGAGAGAGCAAAGGTATTGCCTAGAATGTAGGCAACGTAGTGTGAGGGCAACATGTGGCAAACATGTGGATGATGATAAGCCAAGAAGGACAAAGAGCAATCCCATCACCTATCACGATAATATCCATTTATTATTTGAAGTGGACCAAAAGAGAGAGAAGGCGAGTGTTACAGTCCTCAAAATACAGACGAAACATCCTAATCCTCTGAGAGCTTCAAGACTTCACTGGAACCCTCACCATTTGTCCCCACGCTCTTGTATAAGGTTTACTAAACCCACAAGACACTCTCAATAACAATTCACAAGATGCGTTTGCTAGTAGAACAAGTAGCTTCAGCTTCTTCACCATTGTCCTCTGCTTCTTCTTCAGAATGTAACTCACATACTTGCAGATGGAAGCCTTACTCCAACTCTAGTGAGTTCCAAGCAGACGTATCTGTTCTCCTCATCCTTTTCGTCTCTGCTCTCATATGCGGTCTCTCTCTCTGCGCTGCTATACGTTGCTTTCTCCGCCCAAATCTCCAGACTGACGACAACGAACACAAGCCTGATCCTGAAGCGGATGTTTCATCCACCGCACCAACTCCAACGCTAGTCTACTCCTCAGACCTTGAGCTCGCAGGAGCTCAAGCAGAGTGTGCCATATGCTTGTCTGAATTCGAACCAGGTGAGACTATCCACGTGCTGGAGAAATGTCACCATGGGTTCCATGTCAAGTGCATCCACAAGTGGCTCTCTTCACACTCCTCCTGTCCTACTTGCCGGACTTCTATCTTCTCACAGAACAGCTTAGAGTCTACACCATCAACGGAAGCTCCTTCAACAAACCAGAACAATGCTTAGCTTTTCTCATCTTTCTTCTTTCCAAAAGGGTTAGACCTTTTTTTGTTTTGTCTTTCTTTGTATCCAAAGCTTAGAGTTATATTATGTTTTGCTTGAGATTGCTACTCTCTGTTAATGTTCTGTACCAAAACATTAGTTACCACTTGTATGCATCAAACTATAATAATCATAAGCTCTAATTATAGCAAAATGGCAACTTTACCAAACGAACACACAAGGGACCGATAAAAGGTTTTGCTACTTGTTGAAAATGCAAGATACCGAGTTTCTTGGTAAAATTGGCTTTTCATAAGATGACTCGAATCATTTTCAGCGAGAAATCAATAATCATACGTCACGCAATGTGAAATGGAATTTAGAGAGAGAAATCAATGTCGTACCTACTTGATCACGATTTAGAAACTGCTTCCATATTTTCATCGGTAACCTTTGCATCAAACTCTACATGAGAGATTTTTAAAAATATATAATTTCCCCAAATCAGTGTTTTCAAACACCGGTAAACAAGGTTAAATCATGAACCGAAATTATATTTTAGATTGGATATATATTTTTTTCTTATTATATTTCTTTTTCTTTTGATATTTACATCTTACAAGTATAAATCTTTAGTGTTAAAGTATTAATTTTTATATTTGGTTCTCATTTGGTATGTATTTAATTTTTATTTCATGATTACATTATTGGAGAGCTTAATAATTAAATTCAATTAAGTTTGTATAAAACTTTTAGCAGACAAGTAAGAAAGCATGTATATTTAGTTCTACTTAATATTATACATGTAAACTTAACTGAATAAGATTAAATCTAGTCTAACCATATTGACCATGACTTAAAACACTTTTTCCAGTTCAGTTTGGTCCTATTTTAAAATCATTCTCCCAAATCAAAGTAATTTCAATTTTTGGGCTTTTTTTGTTATGTCAGATTATAATTTTATGTTCCGTTTTGGCACTAAACCCATTGGACCCATACTAGCTTAAGTCAGCCCCTTTCAAGAGATTGTAGCGCGTAAAATCACTCGCTCTCGTTTTATACTTGCACTCCACTTCCAAAACCGCAAAAACTGCGTCGTTCTGAAGATGAGTCGGTAAATGATCGCTGACGTCAGCGGCGGATACAATGTTTGTTGACCTCTCCCATTCGCCGGTGACGATTCCTACTCCTTGTTGGACCAATACTGCTCATAGGCATGGCGTTAAGGTAAAGATTGCATTCGTGAATGGATACATTAGTTGATTTAGATGTGTAACATTCAGATTTTCAGTGCCTGCCTGTGTAGAGAGATTTGAATTTGCTGAGGAAGCTAGTGTTTACTTTCTTGTGTGTTTATTGGAAATGTTAATAGGTGTTGGGGACTTTCATCACGGAATGGGATGAAGGAAAAGCTACCTGCAATGAGATGCTTGCTACCAAGGAGTCTGCTCAGATGTGTGCAGAGCGTTTGGCTGAGCTTTCTACTTCTCTAGGTTTTGATGGATGGATGGATGGCTGGCTGGTGAGTTTTGTGATTGTAACATATCTGCATCTTAAACATATTATTACTACCTGTGAAGGGCTTTTTTTTAATGTAAGAACAGATTAATATAGAGTTTTGGTATTCGTCAGCCATCTAACAAAAGTTTTGGTAAACCACTTTGAATCTGATCACCTTTTTTTTTTTTGCAGGTACGACAGTGTCAGTGTTTATGGCGACCTTAAATGGCAAGATCATTTGAACGAGAAGAACAAACCTTTCTTTGACTTTGTGATGGATTTTTTTATAAAAAGCCATTTTTAAGCAACTAGAGAGAAAGAAGAGAGATGGTTGGGTTCTCTACGACAGCTAAAAATTCTTGTGTTACGCTCCAATGCCTTCCATGGACCGATACATCATACTTCGTTTCCTAAGTTGCAAATCATCGACATATCGAACAAAAAATTCAATGGAGCTTTGCCATCAGACTACTTTGTGAAGTGGAGTGCTATGTCATCACTTGGGACAGTTTATGATAAGCCGAATGGAATGTACATGGGGGATTCCTATTACCATGACTCAGTGGTTTTGATGAATAAAGGTTTAGAGATATTGGAGCTAGTACGTATCCTGAAAATCTTCAGAGCACTTAACTTTTCAGGAAACAAATTTGAAGGAGAGATCCCATGGTCCATTGGTCCGTTGGATAGCAGCTTTAATAAGAGTCAGGGTATTGCCTTTGGATGGGTGATTGGATACATACTTGATTCCTACAAACCAGAGTATAGTGTGAGATATCAAACAAAGTTCCACATTGGATATTAGACAAAAGAGAGTCTAATATATAAAGAGATGTCCAACTCTAATAGTACGAGGCCTTTTGGGAAGGAAACCAAAAGAAACCATGGCCACCAGAAGGCCCAAAGTGGACAATATCATACTAATGGAAGAATATAGAGTTGGACACGGGATTTCGCAATCCCAACATATAGTTCATGAACCCTTTTGCCCGAAACAAGCGCAGAATCAGCAGCACCACAACTCATTAAAGAGGTAATATATTCCAGAGTTTTGAACCAACTTGTTAACAAACATTTGAAGAAACAAAAATATTAGAATAAAATCACCTGAATAAACCTTCCTTTTTTTGTATAGGTCTTCTATAATCTACCTGAGGAATCTGAAAGAAGAAATTCAAAGCAACCACTATATCTATCAGTATCAATTAAGATTTGGTGTATCATTTCTGGTTTAGCTTGGTGTTTTCTTATTACTCTGTTTTTACTTTTCTTTTAGCAAACTTCTTTGTTTCTCTAGTATTGTTTCCGGTCTAGTTGGGTATGTTTTTTCTTTACATCTCTGTATTTTACTCTTCAGCAAACTTGTTTGTTTCTCTGTAATTGAACAACTATCTGATCATGATTTATGACCTACGAACTTTGACTCAAACTCGCGAGCCAATCATGTAACTAGCAATGAAAATGATGAATAGGCCCATGCCGTGTCCCATTGTGTTCCCTTCTTCATCACCTGCAAAACAATCTTCTTCACGAACAAAAGTTTTAAAAGAGTGCAATCTTATATAAAGGAAGCACAGAGATAAAACTTGAAAGACTCAAGGGAGATTTGTATTTCACAGCAATGCTCTTTAAACCCTTTCTTCACCTTTCTTCTTCCCCATCACAGTCTCTTACTCTGTAAGTCTCTGCTTTTAGATACACATCACATCGTGAGTTGTTCTTGTTTCTTTCTACTAATGGAGGAATTTGGAGTTGGTGCAGGTGAAATCAGATGAAACTTCTAAACTTGGACTCCTGCTCCTTTTCTTATCCCCATCACACGAGACTAAATCCATACTTGTGGCACCACAAGAACCCATCCCTAGATTAGATCACATGTTCATGAAGTGCCTCGTCACATCAGAGCAGACTGTATCGGAGTGGACTGTACTCGAGACAAGCCTTGTCATGGATTGGATGGCCACACACTGACTGAAATCTCTGCCTTTTGCTACAAACCAGAGAACTCGACAAAGACGTCAGAGTATGTTGCATTGCTATAACGGTTACTAGCTTCCGCATTTTGATACAACATGTCCCTCATTTACCGTTGTTTTCAAAACTCAAATTTGAGCTTTGAGGAAAGAAGCTACGAGGATCCCTTGCAATAACTTGTAAACTATGAGGAAGAATAACTTATATATATGAAGCTTCAAGAACAAATTTTACGATATAAATCAAATATTCATGTTAAGTTACATTCACAGTAACACACCAAATCGAGAAAAGATAATAGAAAGAAACAAAATCATATGGAATGGAGGTTACACTTTGCTGAAACTCGGGGGAGAGCAAGCAGGTTAGCCCACAAGAACTCACGGTTGTTGTTGTCTGAGTTAAAAGCAACTTTCACAGTTTCAAGACATTTCAACTTGCCCAAGAAATGTCTCATCTGTCTCAGCTCTTGAAAGGAACCTCCATACTCCGAAATTTCTAACACCTTCACATGACATGTCCCTAAACAACATAATATCTCCTCCTCCTTCACAATTTTCCTCTTTTTATTCCCTCTCTCATTCTTCTGCTTCTTAGAGATGCAAGGGCATGCATCTCCGCATCCACTTGTTACTCTGTGCACAAGACCCTGAAGCCAAAGACCAGTTAGACATGATTTACATGAACAACAAGCAACACTAATAAAAAGAAAAATCTAATAAGTGAAAGAAAATTGATAACAATACCTTGATGAGTAATGTTTCTAGATATGGACAACTCTTGAGTAAAAGTGGCATTACTTGCCAACCTTTCTCCTTGTCACTCTCGATGGATAAATTAAGGAGGTTACTGAACACAGGCATGGATTTACAGCAGAAATGGAACGTCTACTCACAAGAAGAAAACACATACATAAGTAGAGAAAACAATCAATGGACGAAAGAGGAAAGAAAAAAAAACTGACCTCAAGGGACTCAGGAGACAGGTGAAGGGTCGTAATGTTTCTTATACCAAGAACTAGATTTGTCACATCACCAAATATAGGCGCCTTTGGTTCATTATCATCATCATCATCATCATCATCATCATCATCATCATCATAATGAGTCATGGAATCCCATAACATGAGACTCAGTCTAACTTCAACAAGCAGATCCAAATCAATAAACTCATAATTTTCGGCGACATAACAAGAATAGTCAAGGTAGACAAGACTTGGTGCTTCAAAACAAACCCCTCCGTAATACCCACATCTATCTGTGAGACTGGGAATGGTAATCCCGGTATAAACCACAAGTCGCTTGATGGATGCACTTTGCACATACATACCGCAACCTGGCGGCTCATGATAATCACCATCACGTATATATAGATCTTCCAGCACAGGGCAGGCATCGAGAAGCCTGCAGTAGTTGGGATGATCAAGCCCTGAAACTGATAAGAGAGAGAGTGACTTGAGCGCCGGGAAAAACAGACGCTCAACTTCAATAAAGAATTCACAAGATATTGTGAGCTTAACAAGTGTGTCGCTCGTTAACAACTTTGTTTGTAATTCAACACCGGCAAAGGGTGCGGCGTGCAAGTGTAGCTCCAATAAACCACGCCCCAATGCATTCGTAATCCAACGTGTGAAACAAGTGTTGACACGAGGGTATAAATAATTATTCTCAACGCCATGGCCATGACCATATTCATGTACACGACTCAGATAGAGTTTCTTGATGACTGCAGATTTGCTTAACAACAGAGCAAAAGTGTTTTCGACGAAATCTAAGAATCGATGTGAACCACTTGCTGCTGCTTCTTCTTCGTTGGGATAAACAACCATCGACTCATCAAAGCAAAGGCTGTCGATAAGACACAACAGATTCCTCCACCTCTTGGACAGAACCGATGTGGAAGCAGCAACTTTTGTCGGAGCTAAAGACAGGATTTTGCCAAGAATCTCATCTGGCAATTTGCTGATCAAATCTTCTCCACACGAATCCATACCAAATCAATTAGGGCTATCGAATGCGTTTGCAATTAAACCAACCCAGAAGCAACGATTATCCTTCCAATTGAAATAGAGGGTCTGAGACAAACTTACGACGCCAGAGGGGACGAGGGAGATCGAGTAGAGTAAGCTTTGGGTAGAAGAACTATTCGACAGGAGATCGATTTTTTTTTTTGGGTCAAAAGCTACATGATATCGATAAAGCTTGTTTTTAGTTCAAAAGATGGGTTCCTCTTTTTGTCGGCTAATTGTAATAATTTCCGAAGCTAAAATTTTATTCAAATTCGGAAAACCTAAACAAATCAAATACTATTAGGATGGTTTAGTTAAATTGGTTAGCTAAATTAAGTTTGGTTAAACTGGTTAAATTTCTTTTTGTTTAACCGGTTATTGATATAATGGACAATTTGTACAGTTGAGAGTTTTTGTTTAATATCTAATATTATAAAATTGGGTTTTCACCCTCCTCGTGATGCCACATCGACATACGCGGCCGAATTCAAAGTTTTGGCGACACGGTCAAGGAATGGTGAAACTCACGGTATCATTAGGTCTCATATTATTAGAGCATAAAACCCAATCAAGGCAAATCGAAGGCCCATTATAACCCAAACACGTTGAGCGACGTAGCGTGAAGAATCTCAAACAACTTCATCTTCTCACGGGCGCCTAATCGCTGATCATCTCTCCGGCAATTTCTCACTTCGGAAAAGACGCGTTAAACTCTACCGCTTCCTTCGAATCAATTTGAATCCCTCATACAAAGTTCGCCGATTCCTTTATTTTGACCTCCAAGTGTTCACTGATCCTTCAGCTTTTGAAACAATCCGATGGATCTAAGAAGAAAGCATATATCGGGGCGTTTCAAGGAAACTCCGACTTTGCTTAATCTGCCTCTAATCTACAAATCCAACACCTTCGATTCTTCACCAAATAGAGCTTCTTCCTATCATATCATATTAGAAGAAACGATTATGCCCCTTTAGATGAGATTTAGCATTCAGCAAGCACCGTAAGACAAAACACCAGATCCGGATTGATTTATGATTGTATGAGGGAGAAAACATCAACACAAATCGAGATAAGATATAGAATCGTGTACTACTCGATTTAGTTGAAGAAGAAAAGAAAAACACTCCAAGAGAACGCCTAGCGAAAGATAAGATTCCCAAAGGAAGAAAAAAGTCCTGTGAACAGAAAATAAACTCGATCTGATAAAACAAAAGATGAGTGTTGGTAATCGGCGTAAGTTTCTCGTGGTGTCGCTTCTCGATTGGGTTCTTTTGTTGTGTGTTTGGGCTATCAAACCGATGGGCTATATCACTTAAAATGCGCGAAATGGGATTTGCTACCCGCTTGTAACGATTTTGGGCCTTTGGTAAAACTATAATGGACTTTTTTTTTGAAGTACTATAAGATAAGTAGAGACAATATCAAACAAAAAAAAAACTAAGCATGTCTCAACTCCTTGCGCGATAAGTAATTTAATTTCTCGACGGTCTAAATAGGTTTTTTTTGTAAACAGTTCACATCAAAAATTTAACATAGTAATAATTATTTCCTTTTCCCGTTTCCATCAAGTTATTTTAGAGACCCATCCTCTTACAGTAAATATTCCTCTTAACATTTATTCATACAAGAGAAATACTTAGGTTCACCCCCTAGGTGAACCTTTAAATTCACCTCCCACTTTTATGACCAATTAAATTGTCACATAGATTATTAAATAAATAATAATAATTTATTAAAAAACAAAACTAAAATAGCTGAAAAAAAATAACTTCAATTTTAATGACGCAAACTCCGTCAACTATACCCTAAAACCTAAATCATGAATCTAAACCCTAATTCTAAACATAAATCTTATACCTTAAATCATATACCCTAAATCTAAATCCAGACCCTAAATCTAAACCTAAACCCTATACTCTAAATCTAAACTCAAACCCTAGATCCTAAACCTAAAACCCTAAATCTAAACCCAAACCTAAACCCTATACTCAAATCTAAACTCAAACCCTAGATCCTAAACCTAAACCCTATACTCAAATCTAAACTCAAACCCTAGATCCTAAACCTAAACCCTTGGATTTAAAGTCTAGATTTGGGTTTAAAATTTAGGGTTTGGATTTAGGATTTAGGATTTAGGATTTGGGTTTATGATCTAGGGTTTGGGTTTAGATTTAGGATATAGGGTTTAGGTTTAGATTTAGGGTTTAGGATTTAGGATTTAGGATTTGGGTTTATGATCTAGGGTTTGGGTTTAGATTTAGATTTAGATTTAGGGTATAGGATTGAGTTTAGATTTAGTGTTTAGATTCATGATTTAGGATTTACTTGATGGCGTTAGCGTTGTTAAAGATGACATTATTTTTTGTTTCAGCTTTAACGTCATCTTTAACAGCTAACACCGTCAACTAAATCATAAATCATGAATCTAAACGCTAAATCTAAACCCAAACCCTAAATCTAAATCTAAATCTAAATTCTAACTCTAAACCCAAAGCTTATACCTAAATCCAAACCTAAATCCTAAACCCAAACCCTAAATTTTAAACCCAAACCTAAACCCTATACTCAAATCTAAACTCAAACCCTAGATCCTAAATCTAAACCCAAACCCTAAATTTTAAACCCAAACCTGACTTTAAATCCAAGGGTTTAGGTTTGGGTTTAGATTTAGAGTATAGGGTTTAGGTTTGGGTTTAGGATTTAGGATTTAGGATTTAGGATTTAGGATTTGGGTTTATGATCTAGGGTTTGGGTTTAGATTTAGGATTTGGGTTTATGATCTAGGGTTTGGGTTTAGATTTAGAGTATAGGGTTTAGGTTTAGATTTAGGATCTGGATTTAGATATAGGGTATAGAATTTAGGGTATAGGATTTATGTTTAAATTTAGGGTTTAGATTCATGATTTAGGTTTTAGGGTATAGTTGTGAGTTTCGTCATTAAAATTGAAGTTATTTTTTCAGCTATTTTAGTTTTGTTTTTAAATAAATTATTATTATTTATTTTATAATCTATGCAAGTAATTGAGCCATAATGGGGAGGTGATTTAAAGCCACCTAAGGGTGAACCTAAGTATTTCTCATGTATAACACGAGGATATTATTATCTTTGACTCCTATTTAGCTATTTAGCTAAACCAGACACTTTGATAATTGTAAATTTTTACGTTTCCGTTTATACGGTAAAGGATTTTATTTGAAGGTATTAATACACCATTGCAATAATTTATTCAATTTAATAAACTTTAATGTTAAATTCTAGAACACATATAAAATACAAATACGAAAGCAGAAGATATATATTTATGTTATTAGTGGTTGTTAATGAAGAATGAAATAGATCCTCAAATTCCTTAAATGAAATCATAATGTTTCCAACAAAAAAAATTGTATGCAAGTTGAACCTACTAATTTTTTTTTTTGCTTAAAATTTGATGAACCTAATAATTAAGTTGAACCTAATAAGTTGTAACTGAATCATAGAAATTCAACCAAAATATATCATATATATTAATCATACACGATTATGGTATACACATATATATGTACTATACGAGAGCAGGAGATATATATTTATGTTATAAGTGGCTACTACCATGACACTACACGAACCAGTTTGATAATATTTTAGTGTGATTGTGTATAAAGCTTATATTAAACTAAATAATAAATGCATACTGTATTCTAAAATTTGGTGACCATAAACAGAAAATTAATTACAAAAAAAGCCGTATATCAAAAACCAATCCTGTTAACTTAGAAATCCTAACCAGAAATCCTAACCAGTAACACTAAATACGCCACAACCCATACGATCAGCATCAATTCTATTATTTTTAAACTCCATACTAAAACATAAGGATATACAAACTGTTCATAGATAACCAGAAAATATATGTTGCAAAACAACTACACACATCTACAGAACAAGCTCTCTAATAAATTTAAAAAATCCATGCATGGGTTCTATAAGAATCATCCATGCATTAGTTTTATTTATTTAAATCTATTACGAATTCATAACGCAAATATCCACGTTATTAGTAACTTCTAAATTAGCAAAAAAAATCTAATAAATTCAAAACAAAATAATAAATATAAATATATGTGAATTCTTAACAGATAACTATATATATAAATATATAGTATTGGATGTTTGTCACTAACATTGTATCAGTTAAATATAATGCCATTGGGAAAAAGAAACGCTTAACAAAATATCAAATTTAATAAATTATTGCAATGGTGTATTAATACCTTCAAATAAAATCCTTTACCGTATAAACGGAAACGTAAAATTTACAATTATCAAAGTGTCTGGTTTAGCTAAATAGCTAAATAGGAGTCAAAGATAATAATATCCTCGTGTTATACATGAGAAATACAGGTTCACCCTTAGGTGGCTTTAAATCACCTCCCCATTATGGCTCAATTACTTGCATAGATTATAAAAATAAATAATAATAATTTATTTAAAAAACAAAACTAAAATAGCTGAAAAAATAACTTCTTTTAATGATGGCTCAAATCACTATACTAAAACCTAAATCATGAATCTAAACCCTAAATTTAAACATAAATCCTATACCAAATTCATACCCATATCTAAATCCGGATCCTAAATCTAAACCAAACCCATACTCTAAAATCTAAACCCAAACCCAGATTAAAGCACAAACCTAATCTAAACCCAAAACCAGACCTTAATCCAAAACCCAAATCCTAAACCCCAGACCCACACACAGACCCTAAACCCAAACCCAAACCCTTGGATTTAAAGTCAGGTTTGGGTTAAAATTAGGGTTTGGGTTATAGTCAGGATTTGAGTTTAGAATCTAGGGTTTGGGTTTAGATTAGAGATATAGGGTTTAGGTTTAGATTTAGGTTTGGATTTAGGGTATAAGCTTTGGGTTTAGAGTTAGAATTTAGATTTAGAATTATATAGGATTGGGTTTAGATTTAGCGTTTAGATTCATGATTTATGATTTAGTTGGCGGTGTTAGCGTCGTTAAAGATGCGTTAAAGCTGAAACAAAAAAATAATGTCATCTTTAACAACGCTAGCATCAAGTAAATCTAAATCATGAATCTAAACACTAAATCTAAACTCAATCTATACCCAAAATCTAAATCTAAATTCAACTCTAAACCCAAAGCATATATCCAAATCCAAACCTATAATCTAAACCACATATCTAAATCCAACCCAAACCACAAGATCATAAACCCAAATCCTAAATCCTAAAATCCTAAATCCAAACCACTAATTTTAAACCCAAATCTAGACTTTAAATCCAAGGGTTTAGGTTTGGGTTTAAGTCTAGGTCTAGGTTTGGGTTTAGGATTTAGGAGTTTTAGTTAGGGCTAGAGTTTGGATTTAGATTTAGGGTTTAGGTTTAGGATCTAGGGTTTGAGTTTAGATTTAGAGTATAGGGTTTAGGTTTAGATTTAGGGTCTGGATTTAGATTTAGGGTATATGATTTAAGGTATAAGATTTATGTTTAGAATTAGGGTTTAGATTCATGATTTAGGTTTAGGGTATAGTTACTGAGTTCGTCATTAAAATTGAAGTTATTTTTTTCAGCTATTTTAGTTTTGTTTTAATAAATTATTATTATTTATTTAATAATCTATGTAACAATTAATGGTCAAAAAGTGGGAGGTGAATTTAAAGGTTCACAGGGGTGAACTAAGTATTTCTCTTGTATGAATAAATGTTAAGAGGAATATTCTTGTAAGAGGATGGGTCTCTAAAATAACTTGATGGAAACGGGAAAAGGAAATAATTATTACTATGTTAAATTTTTGATGTGAACTGTTTACAAAAACCTATTTAGGCGTCGAGAAATTAAATTACTTATCCTAGTGAGTTGAGACATGCTTAGTTTTTTTTGTTTGATATTGTCTCTACTTATCTTATAGTACTTCAAAAAAGTCCATTATAGTTTTTACAAAGGCCCAAAATCGTTACAAGCGGGTAGAAATCCCATTTCGCGCATTTTAAGTGATATAGCCCATCGGTTTGATAGCCCAAACACACAACAAAAGAACCAATCGAGAAGCGACACCACGAGAAACTTACGCCGATTACCAACACTCATCTTTTGTTTTATCGGATCGAGTTTATTTTTTCTGTTCACGGGACTTTTTCTTCCTTTGGGAATCTTATCTTTATTTGCGTTCTCTTGGAGTGTTTTTCTTTTCTTCTTCACTAAATCGAGTAGTACGATTATATCTTATCTCGATTTGTGTTGATGTTTTCTCCCTCATACAATCATAAATCAATCCGGATCGGTGTTTTGTCTTACGGTGCTTGCTGAATGCTAAATCTCATCTAAGGGGCATAATCGTTTCTTAATATGATATGATAGGAAGAAGCTCTTGGCTGAAGAATCGAAGGTGTTGGATTTGTAGATTAGAGGCAGATTAAGCAAAGTCGGAGTTTCCTTGAAGCGTCCGATATATGCTTTCTTCTTAGATCCATCGGATTGTTTCAAAATGAAGGATCGATGAACACTGGAGGTCAAAAAATAAAGGAATCGGTGAACTTTGTATGAGGGATTCAAATTGATTCGAAGGAAGCGGTAGAGTTTACGCGTCTTTTCGAAGTGAAATTGCCGGAGAGATGATCAGCGATTAGGCGCCCGTGAGAAGATGAAGTTGTTTGAGATTCTTCACTGCTACGTCGTTCAACGTTTGGGTTATAATGGGCCTTGATTTGCCTTGATTGGGTTTTATGCTCTAATAATATGAGACTATAATCTTGTGAGTTTCACCATTCCTTGACCGTGTCGCCAAAACTTTGAATTCGGCCGCGTATGTCGATGTGGCATCGAGGAGGGTGACCCATTTTATAATATTAGATATTAAACAAAACTCTCAACTGTACAAATTGTCCATTATATCAATAACCGGTTAAACAAAAGAAATTTAACCAGTTTAACCAAACTTAATTTAGCTAACCAATTTAACTAAACCATCCTAATAGTATTTGATTTGTTTAGGTTTTCCGAATTTGAATAAAATTTTAGCTTCGGAAATTATTACAATTAGCCGACAAAAGAGGAACCCATCTTTTGAACTAAAACAAGCTTTATCGATATCATGTAGCTTTTGACCCAAAAAAAATCGATCTCCTGTCGAATAGTTCTTCTACCCAAAGCTTACTCTACTCGATCTCCCTCGTCCCCTCTGGCGTCGTAAGTTTGTCTCAGACCCTCTATTTCAATTGGAAGGATAATCGTTGCTTCTGGGTTGGTTTAATTGCAAACGCATTCGATAGCCCTAATTGATTTGGTATGGATTCGTGTGGAGAGATTTGATCAGCAAATTGCCAGATGAGATTCTTGGCAAAATCCTGTCTTTAGCTCCGACAAAGTTGCTGCTTCCACATCGGTTCTGTCCAAGAGGTGGAGGAATCTGTTGTGTCTTATCGACAGCCTTTGCTTTGATGAGTCGATGGTTGTTTATCCCAACGAAGAAGAAGCAGCAGCAAGTGGTTCACATCGATTCTTAGATTTCGTCGAAAACACTTTTGCTCTGTTGTTAAGCAAATCTGCAGTCATCAAGAAACTCTATCTGAGTCGTGTACATGAATATGGTCATGGCCATGGCGTTGAGAATAATTATTTATACCCTCGTGTCAACACTTGTTTCACACGTTGGATTACGAATGCATTGGGGCGTGGTTTATTGGAGCTACACGCGCCGCACCCTTTGCCGGTGTTGAATTACAAACAAAGTTGTTAACGAGCGACACACTTGTTAAGCTCACAATATCTTGTGAATTCTTTATTGAAGTTGAGCGTCTGTTTTCCCGGCGCTCAAGTCACTCTCTCTCTTAGTTTCAGGGCTTGATCATCCCAACTACTGCAGGCTTCGATGCCTGCCCTGTGCTGGAAGATCTATATACGTGATGGTGATTATCATGAGCCGCCAGGTTGCGGTATGTATGTGCAAAGTGCATCCATCAAGCGACTTGTGGTTTATACCGGGATTACCATTCCCAGTCTCACAGATAGATGTGGGTATTACGGAGGGTTTGTTTTGAAGCACCAAGTCTTGTCTACCTTGACTATTCTTGTTATGTCGCGAAAATTATGAGTTTATTGATTTGGATCTGCTTGTTGAAGTTAGACTGAGTCTCATGTTATGGGATTCCATGACTCATTATGATGATGATGATGATGATGATGATGATGATGATGATGATAATGAACCAAAGGCGCCTATATTTGGTGATGTGACAAATCTAGTTCTTGGTATAAGAAACATTACGACCCTTCACCTGTCTCCTGAGTCCCTTGAGGTCAGTTTTTTTCTTTCCTCTTCAATTAATGCATTTTCAAAATTAAATTTTAACTAAAAATCATGGCAACAATAATTAATAAACATAGCTTTTAATATTCTTTGTATTTCCTATTTAATATGTGTGTTTTAAAATAATAAATTCCATATATACATTTCTAATTAAATACATACCAAATGAGAACCAAATATAAAATTAATACTTTAACACTAAAGATTTATACTTGTAAGATGTAAATATCAAAGAAAAAGAAATATAATAAGAAAAAAATATATATCCAATCTAAAATATAATTTCGGTTCATGATTTAACCTTGTTTACCGGTGTTTGAAAACACTGATTTGGGGAAATTATATATTTTAAAAATCTCTCATGTAGAGTTTGATGCAAAGGTTACCGATGAAAATATGGAAGCAGTTTCTAAATCGTGATCAAGTAGGTACGACATTGATTTCTCTCTCTAAATTCCATTTCACATTGCGTGACGTATGATTATTGATTTCTCGCTGAAAATGATTCGAGTCATCTTATGAAAAGCCAATTTTACCAAGAAACTCGGTATCTTGCATTTTCAACAAGTAGCAAAACCTTTATCGGTCCCTTGTGTGTTCGTTTGGTAAAGTTGCCATTTTGCTATAATTAGAGCTTATGATTATTATAGTTTGATGCATACAAGTGGTAACTAATGTTTTGGTACAGAACATTAACAGAGAGTAGCAATCTCAAGCAAAACATAATATAACTCTAAGCTTTGGATACAAAGAAAGACAAAACAAAAAGGTCTAACCCTTTTGGAAAGAAGAAAGATGAGAAAAGCTAAGCATTGTTCTGGTTTGTTGAAGGAGCTTCCGTTGATGGTGTAGACTCTAAGCTGTTCTGTGAGAAGATAGAAGTCCGGCAAGTAGGACAGGAGGTGTGAAGAGAGCCACTTGTGGATGCACTTGACATGGAACCCATGGTGACATTTCTCCAGCACGTGGATAGTCTCACCTGGTTCGAATTCAGACAAGCATATGGCACACTCTGCTTGAGCTCCTGCGAGCTCAAGGTCTGAGGAGTAGACTAGCGTTGGAGTTGGTGCGGTGGATGAAACATCCGCTTCAGGATCAGGCTTGTGTTCGTTGTCGTCAGTCTGGAGATTTGGGCGGAGAAAGCAACGTATAGCAGCGCAGAGAGAGACCGCATATGAGAGCAGAGACGAAAAGGATGAGGAGAACAGATACGTCTGCTTGGAACTCACTAGAGTTGGAGTAAGGCTTCCATCTGCAAGTATGTGAGTTACATTCTGAAGAAGAAGCAGAGGAAAGAGATCTGTATCTTTCTGCAGCCTGGTTGAAAACCTATTTGGGCTTTAGATTTTTTAATAGGGGCCAATTAATTTTAATGGAAACATAACCTAACTATTTCTAATCTATTAAAATATGAGTACAAAATTAGATTTCACTTTAGTTTTTCACTATATTTACAATGACATGCCATTGAAGTTATTAATTAACCTATTTTTGGATCTTTTTCTTTCCTCTTCAATTAATGCATTTTCAAAATTAAATTTTAACTAAAAATCATGGCAACAATTAATAAACATAGCTTTTAATATTCTTTGTATTTCCTATTTAATATGTGTGTTTTAAAATAATAAATTCCATATATACATTTCAGTAATTAAATACATACTTTATATGGTAATTATTTTATTAATTCCATATATACATAATAATTAATTCCATATTAAGTAACCTACTTTATATGATTTTTTCTTATTAATTCTCTATCTAACTTTAAATAGTTAATGAAAAATATTGTTTTAAAAGCTATATAATTATATTTTTATTATTTATGAGTAATAACTAAAACAAAAGTTACAAAAACATTTATATAATATATAGATTAATATATAAATATATTATGTTACATATATTTTCATATAAATAATAGTCCAATGCAAATTCAGTATGATAAATGTTAAAAGTAGAAAATATATAAGACCATATATTATTTTAAATAGTATATACAACAATTTAGTTATGCATTATCACATAGTTCATCATATATTTTAAAACATACTGTCGCATTTACGACCTGTTAATTTATTTGCCCGTCAAACATTTTAAAAGCCTATTGATCTTAGTAAAGAAGGGACACCAAATGTTTAGCTCTAATGGTACTGAATATCATCCACAAACCGGTCCATAATACCTAGGCTTAGACATCGTATTGAGGTCTCTTAAGGGAAGATACTCTTGCATGGTTTCATAATTAGCTGATCAATGAACCATGCCTTACAATTTGTTCGATGAAAACAAAACGATGCTGATGTGTTATCTACTCATAAGAGAATAAAAACGAAACCGGGCTTACAAATTAGATGGAAACAAAAGAAAATTCTAAAATTGAGTTAGGATGAAATAGTCTATATTTAGTAGGAAGAAATCAGGATAAACCAGCAATTAACTCCGATTGATTTTACAATGCTCTTAAATTATAATACCCACCATTGATAATAATAATCTACTAATAATAGCAATCCCAATTAATTCATAAGGTTGCGTCTTTTCATTACAATTTTACTCATACCTGTTTGTTATATCTTTCTGTTATAACCGTCATACCTAATTACGGATGTATCTTTTAGTTATACAGTTGCATCTTTTCCCTCTTATGTCTTTTAAACTCTATATAATTGTGTTGTTCACATTTTTTACACCATCAAATCATCGTAATTTTTCAGTGTTACTAATATGCATCTCTTCTCTCTCAACCGGCTATCTTCAAGCGACTGTTAAACAGTTTTTTGTGTTTTTCTTCTTAAAAATTGCATATTATTGAAAATAAGTTAAATTATAAATATGTTTCAAAGATTTTGTTTCATCATAAAAGATATATTTGTTGAAAAGAAATTAAATTATAAATATATCTTAAAGATTGTGCTGCTTCATCCAAAAAATTGCATTTTTGAAAAAAAAATTAAACTATATTTGTATCTTTTCAACATCATCTCTAACATCTATTAGCAACAAGATTTGTGTGTGTTTAATTAGTTTTAAGAAAATAGTTACCAAAAGTTGCATCTTTCTATTCATACATATTCTATCGGTACGACGGTACCTAACCAACTTTTCAAAAGTTGCGCATTTTTTTTATCAAGTTGCACATTTCAGTATTTAATACTAATACATTTTTAATTTTCACTGTGTGTAAATGTCCTACAGTTGCAACTCTCTATTAATTGTTATATATACTTATTCGCTTTTAACCGCTTAAGTTTTAAATGATAATTATTGGAAATTATAACGTGCCCTATTGAAGTTGCTTTTAGCGAAGGAGTGTGATTACTAAGGCAATAAGGTACATCAGAGTTTTCAACCGTTTTCTAACTTTTCCGCCGGATTGTCTCGTTGGTGGTGATATTGGGTTTCACCAACCGTTTTTTCTATTTCTTTGCGTTTCTCTTGTTTCATGGCGATTATGAATGATTTTTAGTGGTTTCTATGGTGAATTCAACACTGCAATTTCTCCTCTGGTCATGGGGTACTTGTCCTGCGTTAATTATGGTGTGGGTTTTGTCTCCTTCGGGAGTGTTCTCCAACATATAATGAGTGGTTTGTCTGGTTTGTTGTCGGCGCTGGTTTGTTGCCCTTTTGGGTTGTCGGTTTCTGTCTCATCTGAATATTTCAGGCGAGTTTCATGTTTGCCAATTGTCCGATTGGTTTTTAACCGCCATTGCCGGATGATATCAGTTGTGTGTCGTGCTTCTCTAACCTACCACTTATGCTCTTCTTTATTGATAAAGGAGTTAAAAGAAAAGATAAATTTGGCACAAGATGATGAATTCACTACAACAGAAGAACTGGAAGACTTGAGAAGACAACTGATTTTGGCATTCAGAGAAGAAAATACATTTTGGGAACAAAAAGCAAAGATCAGTAGCATAGATATGGTAACAGGAACACAAAATTTCATCATGCCATTACAAAACAACGAAGAGCCCAGAATCGATAATTAGTATCAAAGACAAACATGGAAAGCTGGTAGAGACCGAATCGAGGTGGAGAACGGAGCTGTTCAATTTCGAGATCTTCTCTACCTCTTCGCCAACAGAGCTGGACGCTTCCTCCGCTTTTATCTCGAAAGGTGTTCAGTACCGACAATAGGTTACCCTTAGAGGAATCGTCGAACAAGAAATTAGAAGAGCTCTTCGACATCAACCGGATAAAGCACCTTGTCCAGATGGTATGACTAGTAAATTATTTCAGAAATTTTGGAGAGCGGCAAGTTATTATTAGACTTGTCCAAGATTTCTTTGCGACGAGTAGCTTCGACCCACTATTGAAAGACGAATATCTATTGCATCCCGAAAAGAAGAAACCTCGGACATGACCGAAGTTCAGACCTATTAGTCTTTGTAATGTTAGTTACAAGATTATATCTAAGCTTCTATGCAAGAGACTAAGAGTTATCCCGCTGATCTCGAGACACAATCTGCCTTTGTGGCAAACGTTTGATAACTGACATTCTGATAGCACAAGAAAACTTCCACGCCCTACGGACGAACCAAAGATGCAGGAAGACTTCATGGCTATTAAAATAGATATGAGAAAATCTTATGATAGAGGAGTGGATTTAGCGGCTTTGATGAAAGACTGGTTGACCTCATTATGTATTGTGTTACGTTGGTCACATATCAAGTCTTAGTCAATGGGAAACCAAGAGGGCTTAATTCTACCTAGGAGAGTGTTAAGACAAGGAGACCCTTTCCCATTTTTGTTTATCATGTATACAGAGGCATTGATCTTACTTAAATGGAACGAAGCGGAGAAGAAGATTATGGGTTTCGTGTTGCTAGGGCAAGCCCAAGGATCTCTCATCTTCTTTTCTCAATGACAATTTTTCTTTTGTAAGGAATTAAGCCAATGCAAGGAGATCATGAACATTCTAGACATATATGGAAAGGCATTAGGACAATGACTAAATACATCCAAATCATCTATGTTTTAAGAAACCGAGTGGAGTATTCTCGGATGCAAGATATAAAAGATGTCTTAGGTTTCTCTTCAGGCGGCATGGGGATGTACCTTGGATTACCATAACAAATCGGTGGCTCGAAGATGAAAGTGTTCTCCTTTGTACAAGATCGGTTCAATGGGTGAGTCAACACTTGGTCATCAAGACCTTTCTAAAGGAGGAAAAAAATTCAAGTCAAATATGTGGCTCAGCAGTTCGACATTTGTGATGTCGTGTTACTTGCTTCCACAAGGCATTACCGATAAATTAAGGAGTACAACGCCGTGGAGCTCAAAATAGAACAGTAGAGGCTTACATTGGATAGCATGGGACGAGATCTTTACTCCCAAAGATTCGGGATTAGACTTTCGCGATCTTCATGATTTCAATATACGCTTCGCAAAACAATTCGGAGACTAATTCATTATCCGAACTCCTTACTAGCACGTGTTTTAAAAGGAGATACTATAATTACACATCTCCATCGGAAGATCGACGACATACTCACCATCATATGGATGGCGTAGTATTATGGCAGCAAAACCTCTACTCATATTGGGTCTAAAAAACAATTGGTACGGGTCGAGATACGAGGGTTTGGAGTGAGTCTTGGGTTCCGATGGAGTGGCCCACCATCTAGACCTGCTGACCACATTGATACAGACTACCCCAGCTTGTTCAGTCCTTTATTAGAATTATACCAAGGAGGATATAAGCCTTTACAGATTTCTTTCACCTAGATGATATCCCTTTGATACTTGGGCTGAAACCCTCTCGCTCGTGTTCCGGATGGATATGTTTGGAACCACACAAAATAAGGAGTTTATTCTGTTAAAACCGCTATGACCTACTTCGATTGACCAAGTTGAATCTTTCACAAGAATATAGAACCAAGTATAACAGGCCTACAGAGCCATGTGTGGAAGATAAAGCCCCGAGCAAGATGAAGCATTTTTGTGGCAGGATATCTCGGGCTGTGTGGCGACGGAGAGGCTCATGTAGACACCGGGTACCGATAGGAGTTGTCCTAGATGTGCTGGCCCAGTGGAGTCGATTAATCATCTTTTGAATGCCACTTCCAGCCCTTCAGTTTTGGGCTTTATCGAACTCTCCGTCCCTTCCGGTTACTTCGAGTACATCCATTTATCAAAACATGAACTTCCTGTTTTGAAGAGAAAAGAAGTGGCTCCTTTGAAACCACATTCGATACCTTCTCATGGATCTGTTGATACATTTGGAAGGCAGGAACGACAAACTCTTTAATGGGAAATATGTATCCCCAATTGACATTCTTCAACATCTCTGGTCATGGGGTACTTGTCCTGCGTTAATTATGGTGTGGGTTTTGTCTCCTTCGGGAGTGTTCTCCAACATATAATGAGTGGTTTGTCTGGTTTGTTGTCGGCGCTGGTTTGTTGCCCTTTTGGGTTGTCGGTTTCTGTCTCATCTGAATATTTCAGGCGAGTTTCATGTTTGCCAATTGTCCGATTGGTTTTTTTAACCGCCATTGCCGGATGATATCAGTTGTGTGTCGTGCTTCTCTAACCTACCACTTATGCTCTTCTTTCATCTCATGACATATGAGAGTATTTTGGGTTACTCATCATTGGATTGTGGTGCATCCTCTCATGGAGGGGTGTATGATTCCTTTGATCGAGGTTTTGTGTTTCTCATGGGGGTGGAATTGTTTTTCTCTACAGTGGCCCACATGTGTATGGAGTGAAAAGACACTGCTTCCTGATTTCAGACATGTATTGTTGTGAAAATTCAACTCGTGAATGGAAGAGCCAAACCATTTGTTATATATGGTCAAAGCTTAGGAGTTGGCTGATAGAGTTTGGTAAAGCTTTCATTACTATTAAGTCTCTGGACGGGCTCGTGTGGTTTATTTGGGCTGTGAGTTGGGGACATGTAATGTTTTTTGCAATTCCTGCAATGGACAATTGGCAATGATTATCGGATTTGGTGATTTTTTTTGTAGTGTTTTCTTTTTGTCCTAAGTCATGGATGTTATGAAAAGTAGACGTGTGCATGTAAAACATCTCTATAACAGAGTTTTTGTCACAAACAAATCTTTGTTTTTCTTCTTCTCTATTTCCTGTCAGATGAAATTAATAAAAAAAAGACATAATAACCGTTTTCAACTCATTTCTGTTATGACTTCCGACAAAATATGAAAGATAAGTTTACATATTTTAATTAAAGTATAATAATATAAAAATATTTTGAAGAGTTGAATCTTCTTATTAATACTTTTTTGTTTTCTTTTAATTTTTCAATAAATGTTATTATATTTGTCAAGATAATTAAAGTTGTTAAGCTAAAATTCAAGTTATGGCATATTAGAAAAATATCTTCAGTTAAAATAATACATAGCAAATAAACTGAGAGGTAAAATTCAAAAATCAATGGAAAACATAAGATGAGATTTGTATGTGTGATCAAACCAATTTAATATTATATTAAATATACATAATATTTTTACCCTTTGATGTTATTGAAATTTGATGAATTATATTTTGTTTTGGTTATAAGAACTAATTTCTCAAAATAAAAGGGCCGGGGTTTGCTATTATATAAGCCAATCAAAAGAATATTATAAAGGTATATTCAAAATAAAATAAAATCTAAAAATGTTTAAACGAGTGTGTCTATAATTATGTGTCTTTTCAACATGCATATTAAATTAGATTGAAAAAAATGTAGATGTATATTTCATCATAATGTGTCTTTATATCCAAAATGTGTCTTTTCATGCTAAATGTACTATCTAAAAGTAATTATTTGAAATCCGAAAGTTGTGGCTATTCGTACAGATTTTTGTGAAACTATAAATAATACAATTCTATAAGTAGATCATTGTAAATTTTATTTAATTTATAATATTATATATTTGTAAACTACTGCAGTCATTGGTGATGGTAGCTTTTGATGATGAACTATTATAATTATGATAAATCATTACAACTATTAGTAATAATAGACTTTGGTGGTGAACCATTGCAATTTTTAGTGTTAACAATTATAACTTTTAGCTAAACATTGTAATGCTTCGTTGTTAACGTTGCAACTTTTATCGCTCTATATAAAGAGTTATGAGAATTGACAAATCAATATGTAGCAGAGATAAAGAGAAATATTTTCTGTTTCAATTAATCATCAAAGATTTTAAAGAAACACATTAAATAACAAAATTTTGTTTGTTATTCATGTATCTTAACCAAAACCAAGAATTAAATTTTGATTGTTTTGTTGTATAACTGATATATGAGTTCAAGTCGATGTGCTTGCAGTTTCTATAGTAATAATAATAATAATAATAATAATAATAATAATAATAATAACCATTTTGTAGATTTGGGATATCAATTTTTTTCCTAAATACTTAGGGCACCTCCAATGGAGGATCTTATACTACAGTTTTTAACAAAATAATATTAATATATTTAGTGGGGTCCACGTTTTATTAAGGATTGATTATTTAAAATCCTTAGTTAAGGATTGATTGTTACTGAATCCTTATATTATTCACGGGTCCCATGACACGTGACGACTGCTGATTGGTTCGTTTTTTAATAAAACTGAAAAAATAATAATAAATTTAAAAAGTTTACTTATGATTCGAGCCGAGAACGCCATTGTAGGTACTCTTAAAAGGCCAATATTTTTTAACTTATGGGTGAAAACTAAAAAGGTTGCAGTCTTGCAGACGTTGGTACAACAAAAATCAACACCAAAACGTCGTTGATACTTAATATTGAGCTGTGTTAAAAAAAAAAAAAAGTCGTTAATATTAATTTTTATATTATTAAAAAATTATTATTACGAGAATGGAAAGACGAAAATACCATCGTCTCTTTAAAAGAGAAGAAGCGATCGAGGATAGCCGATATAAAAACAAACAAAAAAAACGTAAGAAGGAGCTTCTCCTTCCTTTTCCACTTCTCATCTGCTCTGCACAAACTCCTTCATCCATTTTTCTTATTCCTTGCTCATTTCAAAACCAAAACAGTAAATCCATTTTTATTATCGGACTACAAAAGAAACAAGTTTGCTCAAAAAGAGGGGTCTCGCCCTCTTATTAAAAGCTTCATCCTCTCCAAGCTTTTAGTTTTCAATCTCGTCTTTCTTCTCCTGTTTTCTTAACTTTCGGTAATCTAAAGCTTCTTATCCTTCATGGGTTTTTGATTTCTTCTTCCAAGCTTACACCTTTTTTTTGATCGACACTTTGTGTGCTTCTCTTTGCAGGAATCCAGGATCGTGGGTCGATCGGTTCACAGAATCGGATCAAAACCCAGCTGTTCGTTTTCATCGTTACATCCTTTTTGCGTTCCATTAAGGTTTGCAGTCTCTTCTCTTCATCAGCGTTTTTGAATGTAGATGATAATTTTTTTCAGTTAGATCGAGATGTTAAGTAACAAACCTTTTTGGCAGAATGGATATGGAGTCAGGTAAGCTGTTCATCGGTGGGATCTCTTGGGAGACCACCGAGGATCGTCTCCGCCAGCATTTTCAGAGTTTCGGTGAGGTTTTAGAGGCTGTCATCATGAAGGATCGTGCCACTGGTCGTGCTCGTGGCTTTGGTTTCCTTGTCTTCGCTGATCCCAATGTCGCTGAGAGAGTCGTCTTGCTCAGACACGTCATTGATGGTAAACTTGTAAGTAAAGTCCCTTTTTTAGAACCTTATACTACATTGCTTCAGTATCAATCTGCATTGGTTTGCTTGAAGTAGAGGTTGTTGCTTCTCCAAGCAAAGCTATTCTTTTTATTCATATTCTCTGTTTTAAGCACCAAGTTTTTTCTTCATGGTCACAGGTTGAGGCGAAGAAGGCAGTTCCAAGAGATGATAACAAAAGTAACAGCAGTCTACAGGGATCACCACCTGGTCCAGCAAGGAGTAAAAAGATCTTTGTTGGAGGCTTGGCTTCATCGGTTACAGAGGCTGAGTTCAAGAAGTACTTTGCTCAGTTTGGGACGATCACTGATGTTGTGGTGATGTATGACCACCGAACGCAGCGACCGAGAGGCTTTGGGTTCATCTCTTATGAATCAGAGGACGCTGTAGACAGAGTCTTGCAGAGGACATTCCACGAACTCAATGGGAAGATGGTGGAAGTCAAACTGGCTGTTCCCAAGGACCCAATCCGGAACCAAATGAATGTAAATGGCTTTGGCAGTAGTAGAAGAATCAGTGCGTTGATGCTGAACGAGTACACACAAGGATTTAGCCCGAGTCCGATCTCTAGTTATGGAGTAAAACCTGAAGTTAGGCACAGTCCAGTAGCAGGTAATAGGGGAGGATTCTCACCGTTTGGACATGGATATGGAATCGAGCTGACTCTCGAGCCAGACCAGACTCAGAACTATGGATCTGGTTCCAGTGCAGGCTTTGGACGGCCCTTTAGCCCAGGATATACACCGAGCCTTAGCAGGTACGGTAGCCAGATTGAGACAGGAGGAGCTAACGGTCCTGTGCTAAACGCAGCAACAAAGAACCATTTATGGGGTAATGGATACATGTCAAACTCACCAATATCTGGAAGCAGCTTCAGTGGAAACTCTGGAATGTCTTCACTAGGCAGCATCGGAGACAACTGGGGAGCAGGTGCACGCACGCAGTGAGGGAGGAGGCGTAGGATTAGAAGCGATGAGAGGAGTTCATGTTGGTGGTTTCAGCAACGGATCAAACAGCTTGGAGGCAGACTCTCTGTACAGTGACTCGGCGTGGCTTTCGCTGCCTGCAAAGGCGGAGGAAAGATTGGGAATGGGAGCATTTGACTTCATGTCTAGAGGACCAGCTGGATACATCAACAGGCAACCAAACGGAGGTATGAACAATGAACACCTATTTTCATCTGAGAATATGAACATTTGTGTTCTTATGAAAAAAATCTGATGAATCATATGAAAATGGTGTTGTTGTTGCAGGAATTGCAGCTTAGAGAAGTGAGAAATACATTCCATGGAGATCAGATAATGATTTGGCTATTTGCAGAAGAGAGTTTTTAGAAGAGGGAAAAAAAATTTAAAAGAATTATTTCTTTTTTTTTTTAAGTTTACTTTTTACTATTTTAATTGTTACTATTAGTTTTTTTTTATTATTATTTTCACCCTTATTTTCTAATTTGGGGCTTTGTTTCTTTAATCTTTTTAAAAATGTAAACTGAGTTATGTATAAAGAGACAAAAAAAAAACAATAAAGTGTATCAAGTTCTTGTCATTCTTCTTTGTAAATCTTTAGAGATATTGACATAATCAAACATGAAAGTAAACGAATTAAAATAAAGAGAGAGAGCAAAGGTATTGCCTAGAATGTAGGCAACGTAGTGTGAGGGCAACATGTGGCAAACATGTGGATGATGATAAGCCAAGAAGGACAAAGAGCAATCCCATCACCTATCACGATAATATCCATTTATTATTTGAAGTGGACCAAAAGAGAGAGAAGGCGAGTGTTACAGTCCTCAAAATACAGACGAAACATCCTAATCCTCTGAGAGCTTCAAGACTTCACTGGAACCCTCACCATTTGTCCCCACGCTCTTGTATAAGGTTTACTAAACCCACAAGACACTCTCAATAACAATTCACAAGATGCGTTTGCTAGTAGAACAAGTAGCTTCAGCTTCTTCACCATTGTCCTCTGCTTCTTCTTCAGAATGTAACTCACATACTTGCAGATGGAAGCCTTACTCCAACTCTAGTGAGTTCCAAGCAGACGTATCTGTTCTCCTCATCCTTTTCGTCTCTGCTCTCATATGCGGTCTCTCTCTCTGCGCTGCTATACGTTGCTTTCTCCGCCCAAATCTCCAGACTGACGACAACGAACACAAGCCTGATCCTGAAGCGGATGTTTCATCCACCGCACCAACTCCAACGCTAGTCTACTCCTCAGACCTTGAGCTCGCAGGAGCTCAAGCAGAGTGTGCCATATGCTTGTCTGAATTCGAACCAGGTGAGACTATCCACGTGCTGGAGAAATGTCACCATGGGTTCCATGTCAAGTGCATCCACAAGTGGCTCTTCACACTCCTCCTGTCCTACTTGCCGGACTTCTATCTTCTCACAGAACAGCTTAGAGTCTACACCATCAACGGAAGCTCCTTCAACAAACCAGAACAATGCTTAGCTTTTCTCATCTTTCTTCTTTCCAAAAGGGTTAGACCTTTTTTTGTTTTGTCTTTCTTTGTATCCAAAGCTTAGAGTTATATTATGTTTTGCTTGAGATTGCTACTCTCTGTTAATGTTCTGTACCAAAACATTAGTTACCACTTGTATGCATCAAACTATAATAATCATAAGCTCTAATTATAGCAAAATGGCAACTTTACCAAACGAACACACAAGGGACCGATAAAGGTTTTGCTACTTGTTGAAAATGCAAGATACCGAGTTTCTTGGTAAAATTGGCTTTTCATAAGATGACTCGAATCATTTTCAGCGAGAAATCAATAATCATACGTCACGCAATGTGAAATGGAATTTAGAGAGAGAAATCAATGTCGTACCTACTTGATCACGATTTAGAAACTGCTTCCATATTTTCATCGGTAACCTTTGCATCAAACTCTACATGAGAGATTTTTAAAAATATATAATTTCCCCAAATCAGTGTTTTCAAACACCGGTAAACAAGGTTAAATCATGAACCGAAATTATATTTTAGATTGATATATATTTTTTCTTATTATATTTCTTTTTCTTTTGATATTTACATCTTACAAGTATAAATCTTTAGTGTTAAAGTATTAATTTTTATATTTGGTTCTCATTTGGTATGTATTTAATTTTTATTTCATGATTACATTATTGGAGAGCTTAATAATTAAATTCAATTAAGTTTGTATAAAACTTTTAGCAGACAAGTAAGAAAGCATGTATATTTAGTTCTACTTAATATTATACATGTAAACTTAACTGAATAAGATTAAATCTAGTCTAACCATATTGACCATGACTTAAAACACTTTTTCCAGTTCAGTTTGGTCCTATTTTAAAATCATTCTCCCAAATCAAAGTAATTTCAATTTTGGGCTTTTTGTTATGTCAGATTATAATTTTATGTTCCGTTTTGGCACTAAACCCATTGGACCCATACTAGCTTAAGTCAGCCCCTTTCAAGAGATTGTAGCGCGTAAAATCACTCGCTCGTTTTATACTTGCACTCCACTTCCAAAACCGCAAAACTGCGTCGTTCTGAAGATGAGTCGGTAAATGATCGCTGACGTCAGCGGCGGATACAATGTTTGTTGACCTCTCCCATTCGCCGGTGACGATTCCTACTCCTTGTTGGACCAATACTGCTCATAGGCATGGCGTTAAGGTAAAGATTGCATTCGTGAATGGATACATTAGTTGATTTAGATGTGTAACATTCAGATTTTCAGTGCCTGCCTGTGTAGAGATTTGAATTTGCTGAGGAAGCTAGTGTTTACTTTCTTGTGTGTTTATTGGAAATGTTAATAGGTGTTGGGGACTTTCATCACGGAATGGGATGAAGGAAAAGCTACCTGCAATGAGATGCTTGCTACCAAGGAGTCTGCTCAGATGTGTGCAGAGCGTTTGGCTGAGCTTTCTACTTCTCTAGGTTTTGATGGATGGATGGATGGCTGGCTGGTGAGTTTTGTGATTGTAACATATCTGCATCTTAAACATATTATTACTACCTGTGAAGGGCTTTTTTAATGTAAGAACAGATTAATATAGAGTTTTGGTATTCGTCAGCCATCTAACAAAAGTTTTGGTAAACCACTTTGAATCTGATCACCTTTTTTTTTTTTGCAGGTACGACAGTGTCAGTGTTTATGGCGACCTTAAATGGCAAGATCATTTGAACGAGAAGAACAAACCTTTCTTTGACTTTGTGATGGATTTTTTATAAAAGCCATTTTAAGCAACTAGAGAGAAAGAAGAGATGGTTGGGTTCTCTACGACAGCTAAAATTCTTGTGTTACGCTCAATGCCTTCCATGGACCGATACATCATACCGTTTCCTAAGTTGCAAATCATCGACATATCGAACAAAAATTCAATGGAGCTTTGCCATCAGACTACTTTGTGAAGTGGAGTGCTATGTCATCACTTGGGACAGTTTATGATAAGCCGAATGGAATGTACATGGGGATTCCTATTACCATGACTCAGTGGTTTTGATGAATAAAGGTTTAGAGATATTGAGTTAGACGAATATCTATTGCATCCCGAAAAGAAGAAACCTCGGACATGACCGAAGTTCAGACCTATTAGTCTTTGTAATGTTAGTTACAAGATTATATCTAAGCTTCTATGCAAGAGACTAAGAGTTATCCCGCTGATCTCGAGACACAATCTGCCTTTGTGGCAAAACGTTTGATAACTGACATTCTGATAGCACAAGAAAACTTCCACGCCCTACGGACGAACCAAAGATGCAGGAAGACTTCATGGCTATTAAAATAGATATGAGAAAATCTTATGATAGAGGAGTGGATTTAGCGGCTTTGATGAAAGACTGGTTGACCTCATTATGTATTGTGTTACGTTGGTCACATATCAAGTCTTAGTCAATGGGAAACCAAGAGGGCTTAATTCTACCTAGGAGAGTGTTAAGACAAGGAGACCCTTTCCCCATTTTGTTTATCATGTATACAGAGGCATTGATCTTACTTAAATGGAACGAAGCGGAGAAGAAGATTATGGGTTTCGTGTTGCTAGGGCAAGCCCAAGGATCTCTCATCTTCTTTTCTCAATGACAATTTTTCTTTTGTAAGGAATTAAGCCAATGCAAGGAGATCATGAACATTCTAGACATATATGGAAAGGCATTAGGACAATGACTAAATACATCCAAATCATCTATGTTTTAAGAAACCGAGTGGAGTATTCTCGGATGCAAGATATAAAAGATGTCTTAGGTTTCTCTTCAGGCGGCATGGGGATGTACCTTGGATTACCATAACAAATCGGTGGCTCGAAGATGAAAGTGTTCTCCTTTGTACAAGATCGGTTCAATGGGTGAGTCAACACTTGGTCATCAAGACTCCTTTCTAAAGGAGGAAAAAAATTCAAGTCAAATATGTGGCTCAGCAGTTCGACATTTGTGATGTCGTGTTACTTGCTTCCACAAGGCATTACCGATAAATTAAGGAGTACAACGCCGTGGAGCTCAAAATAGAACAGTAGAGGCTTACATTGGATAGCATGGGACGAGATCTTTACTCCCAAAGATTCGGGATTAGACTTTCGCGATCTTCATGATTTCAATATACGCTTCGCAAAACAATTCGGAGACTAATTCATTATCCGAACTCCTTACTAGCACGTGTTTTAAAAGGGAGATACTATAATTACACATCTCCATCGGAAGATCGACGACATACTCACCATCATATGGATGGCGTAGTATTATGGCAGCAAAACCTCTACTCATATTGGGTCTAAAAAACAATTGGTACGGGTCGAGATACGAGGGTTTGGAGTGAGTCTTGGGTTCCGATGGAGTGGCCCGACCATCTAGACCTGCTGACCACATTGATACAGACTACCCCAGCTTGTTCAGTCCTTTATTAGGAATTATACCAAGGAGGATATAAGCCTTTACAGATTTCTTTCACCTAGATGATATCCCTTTGATACTTGGGCTGAAACCCTCTCGCTCGTGTTCCGGATGGATATGTTTGGAACCACACAAAATAAGGAGTTTATTCTGTTAAAACCGCTATGACCTACTTCGATTGACCAAGTTGAATCTTTCACAAGAATATAGAACCAAGTATAACAGGCCTACAGAGCCATGTGTGGAAGATAAAGCCCCGAGCAAGATGAAGCATTTTTGTGGCAGGATATCTCGGGCTGTGTGGCGACGGAGAGGCTCATGTAGACACCGGGTACCGATAGGAGTTGTCCTAGATGTGCTGGCCCAGTGGAGTCGATTAATCATCTTTTGAATGCCACTTCCAGCCCTTCAGTTTTGGCTTTATCGAACTCTCCGTCCCTTCCGGTTACTTCGAGTACATCCATTTATCAAAACATGAACTTCCTGTTTTGGAAGAGAAAAGAAGTGGCTCCTTTGAAACCACAATTCGATACCTTCTCATGGATCTGTTGATACATTTGGAAGGCGAGGAACGACAAACTCTTTAATGGGAAATATGTATCCCCAATTGACATTCTTCAACATCTCTTAAGGACAAAATGTTCCAATCGACACTTCAACACGCCTTCTTAAGGAAGAATGTTGGAGAAAAGCTAACGAGAAGGAGGAAGCAAATGAGGATCAGGACGATCCCCTCCACCCCTCCACTACAGAGATTGAGACAGTGCCCCCTTGGATGCCCCGAATCCCTACCTGTCAAATTGATGCATCATGGATCAATTATGGCAGCGTCCGTGGCTTAGGGTGGAGTCTTAAGGATCAAATGGCCTCGGAATACTTCAGATTAAGGGTGTGTCACATGAGCCTTTCAGCTTTGCATGCTGAGATGGAAGGTTTACTTTGGGCATCCTCTTGTATGAGATACAGAAGGATAACTTCGGTACAGTTTGAGACGGATTGCTCGGACTTAGTGGAAATGACTACAAACCCGATGGATTGGCCAGTGTTTGCGACAGAGATCGAGGCTTTCCAGAAGCTACAAGAGGACTTGAAGATGTGAGGATATCTCATATTCCTCGGAGCGGAACGGCCGGCAGGCTTAGCAAAGGATGCAAGGACCCAAAGTGACTTAAACACACAACTTTTGCAGGTGAGCAATGTTGTCGTTGGAGTGACAACAGACAAGAAGAAATAACCCAAGAAAAAATGATTTCAGTCTATCCCTGCGTCTGGTTTGTGCATATTACATACGTGGAACAGTGACTGTACTCCTTTTTTTTAACCCAAGAAAAAAGGCTTCTCAGAATCTCTTGTTTGGTTTTGCTTTTTTTCAAAGTTGATGAACACAAAGGTTTTGGTCCAACAATCTGCCATTCCTATTCGTAGACTCTGTAAAACTTCATTGGCCCTTTGTGGCATTGTTAATGTATGTACTAATATAATCTGATAAAACCAATCAAACATTGCTTTAAAATCTGTTTCTTCTGTGAATAAGATTTGCTTCGTGAAACTAGAACATGGCAAAGGAACTGATCTTAGCTTTGGTAGATTAGAAGACTGCCCTTAAGGCAGGTCTTAAAATCTGGAATTCTGTTTCTTTTGTGTTGCAGTAATCTTTTTGAAACAAGCTAAACCTTATCAGAACCCTCCGAGAACATTAGAGCTAGATGATCAGACAATACCTCCCAACAAGGCAGAACTCTTTTCATATAAACTCTTTCTCACTGTTGACACACAGATTCATCACTTTCTTTTTGTTCATCAACTCACTGCATCAACAATGGCTGGAGAAAAAAATCCTATTAGCTGTTGATGGAACAACAAAGAGCTAAAACTACTCTTGGTTGAGGATATTTGCATTCATGGCAACTTAAGCTGCAGCCATTGTACTGTCACTGAAAAAAGAGACAAAGATCTTGGTCTATGACCACCATTGTTACTCTTCGTATTAAACGCTAAGCTTCAGCACACACCAGCTTTTGTTTAATCTCATAAAACCCTATTTCGATTCACAAGCATCGGTGTAT